>LKNJ01004499.1:0-32054 GCA_002120245.1 Maccullochella peelii
CTCTATATGAAAAAGTGATAACTTTGTTATGATATGGCGCTAAATAAATAAAACTGAATTGAATTGAATTGAAAATCATGCATGCGTGTACACGGCCAATAGCCCTGGTCCATTTGAGCAAAATGAGTTATCACACTTGGTTGTAACCTTTCCTTGTGTATTGTTGTCACAGACTGTATGGATGACATGACGGCTCCCCAAAAGTGAAGCCAAAACATCTTGAACACCCCCTGGTGGCTGGCTGCAGTATAGGATAGGTCATAAACCCCGCACCCTCCATGTTAGCGGAAAAAATCAAAATACACGTCAATTTCCAGAAATTTCTGCAAATTTCATGGTAAGTAGGTGATAATTAGCAAGCAACATATTTGAAATTTCCCCAAAATGTATCGCAAATTATCCCAACATAATTTAATAATTATTGATAATTTCGTTAATATACGAAGGTAATACGTTAATTGAGTGGGTTGTTGACGCTTAATTTTCCACTAGTTTCTGCCTAACTTCTGCTGATCATGTCTGTCATGGGGTCACAGGAAGTCACAGAAATATTTACATCCTGTTAGATCCACCTGTAGGCTACCAGTAGTTTGCAGACCATGTTTGGATTGTTATGGCTGAAATAAACTTTATTATTCATATCAACCACACAACATATGTAACAGATGAAACAACATACAGCCTACAATCTATCGTTAAATATTACAATTACACAGAAAATTAGGATTTTCTACAAAACATGATGTTCGTGGTCAGAATTAAGAGCTCTTTCATCATGCGACAGCCAGGCGTTTCCCATCATGCCCTTGGTCTTGCAGTCGATGGAGAGCAGTTGCGGCGCCTGGCTCTAAAAACTGTGGCCGCCTTGATCTCGTGAGGTTATCGTTGCCCACGTGTTCATTACGTTAGAGCAAGTCGGGATCAACTCGGACACAAGTCTAACTGGCATGCATTGTTCGGCGATCGCCCCTGATCGATTCTGCGCAGGCCTGGGTCATCACGAACGAGCCTTTTAGTAGAGGGGGGGATCCAGAATGTACCATAAAACCAGCACAGAGGGGTGTTTTCAGAAATGCCCTTTTAGGGGCCCTAAAGAAGTATTGCTGTGTCAGGATAGATTGAGTGATGTGTTGATGTGCACAGAAATGCCCTCTCCATCCAGCTCTCTCCTCATTGTTGACATTCATTGCTGTAAAATATTTCAAACCCCCTGTGGCCCTTTTATGCATCTGATTGTTGGTTGAACAGTAAAGTTTTGTACTGTTTACATCTTGAGGACTGTGTTTAGTTGTAATGACTCGAGTTCTGTATATTGTATAGCTGCTGTTTACATGAAAACATGATGTTACTCTGCTTTATAGATAGACTTGTGTTTAAGGTTTGCATAAAAAGGTTCAACATATCTGCAATTTGTGTGAAAACAGGTGTGTAAGCAATTGCGAAAAATGGTACCATAACTGCTTATTAGGAAATAGCGGAATATAATTCTTAAATAATGTTGGGGTAATTTTCAATACATTTTGGGGCAAATGTTGGGGAAATTGTAAAGAAAGTTCAAAGAAGTTACTTGCTGAGTATTACCTACTTACCAGGAACCTGCACACCTGGAAATAAAGCATTTGTAATCATGCCTATCAATTATCTTCGTATTATTTTCCTGTAAATGTATTAAAGAAATTACCAGCTATTTATAACCTGCTTATGGGGAAATAGCGGAATATAATTATTAAATAATGTTGGGGTAATTTTCGATACATTTTGGGTGTAACTTGGGGGTGATTTTATTATTTTATTATTATTATTATTTTATTATTTTTATTGTATTTTTATTTGGAAAAAGGCAATATCGCAGTTATACAAATCCTTTTTGGCATTTTCACATAAAACCCTTTCCCAGTTTTTTATATGCATGTATATATGCATATGTAAGAGCATCATTCTCATAGCAGCAGTTATTGTGGGCTGTAACTCAGTTCTCAGGAAAACATCCAGTCCTCCATCTTCACTTCCAGGAGTATAAATCCATGTATACCCTTCCACATGTACAGGTTTTGGCATCTACACATATTCGCATCTATTATCACCTGTATACAGTCTTCATACCTATGCATACATCTACTTCATCTTTCAACAGTTTTCGTGTTTAACTGTCCTACATATGCCCATCTTATACAGCAGAACCAAGGGAGCTTACATTTCTACGCTTCCCATCAAGAAAAGGAACGAAAAACGTTAGTGGAGTCATACAAAGTTTGCTCGCATTGGGATATAAAGTCGATCCATTTATTCCAAATTTGGTAAAATTCATCTTTTTGAATCCTCAAAGAAGAAGTCAACTTTTCCATTTTAAATATTTCCAGAATAATTCCATACCAATCTTCCAATGTAGGAGGTTCTGGACTTTTTCTAGTGATTGATTTTTTACTTGCCGCCAGAAGGACAATTTTAGGGTAATTTCAAAGAAATTGCAAATACGTTACTTTCTAATTATGACCTACTTACCATGAAATTCCTGACTTATTTGAGTTATGTTCCTATTCTTAGATTTAGATTTGTCTCTTTTATTTATCATGTACACATTTATTTTATCTTTGTCAATTTATGTTTTATTTATTTTGAAAGTTTTTCCTTTCCTTTTTATTTGCTTGTTTTTGATAGGCTATTGTTCCAATCTCAAAATACAACCCTATATGTTTTATATCATCTGTTTTATATCTGTGAATGTACATGAATATAATTTTATAATTCTTTAATTTCATATAAATGAAAATGAGCATTGACACAACAATATACTGTATGTATAATCTTCTCTGGCTCAATTTGAAACATGTCACAAATTTACATAGACATGTTTGTCGAACATTTCACGTTTTATTGTATTTCACACAGTATTCACTTAATTTCAGATATTTAACAAGAACAGTTCAAAAGGCAGTTAGTGATGGGATTGTCTAAGTTTGAACGGTCAACAAGCCAAAAACAAAACAAAGATATGTTTACATTTATGTTGTTAATAGTTCAAAATACATTAGCAGCACTTTTGAGGTGTCCGTTGGCATTAACTGTGCTTTTAATTTGAAAACAGGAAGCCGGAAGTGTAGTTGTTGTAGCTAGCGGAACGTTGAAGCCAATGTAGCCTAATATCTGTGTTTCAGCATAATAGTTCTGTTTCAGCTCACTAAAAGGCTTTTTAAAGGCCTTACTGGATTAAATCCAAGCGCTGCACAGAATGTTGGCTACCGGAGCAGTAAGTAGATACGACTATTAACTTTCAAAATGAGTTGTCTACAGGTCTACAGGTCTACAGGCTACTGGCTATCTTATGCTAACGATATTGATTTTGCCAAAGTTCGATCTCTTCAGCTAGCTACATAGTTTTTTTTTTTTGTTTTTTTTTATTGATCATTCTTCAAGATTTACAATACATTGTACAAAGGAAAATGTTTTTTTTATTTTATTTTATTTTTTTATTGATCATTCTTCAAGATTTACAATACATTGTACAAAGGAAAATGTTTCAGCCATATAGACCATCTCAGCCAAACAAAATAAAAGATCACAAACAAAAAAACAATACAAACAACATTAAACTGTACGAGGGAAATGTAAACTTAAATAAATATTATACAGCTCATTTATTTTTGTTAAGTATTCTGCCAATTATTTGAGAGGTTTTAACAGCTTTTTTGTTCATTGTAATCTTAGAAACAGAGTCAAAGAGATGTTGTAGTTCAGTACAAAACAGACGGACATTAGGAGTGGATTGAAGCACTCTAGCCTTATGGATGTGATATTTGCCGACAAGACAAATAAGCTTGAGAGCATTGCTAGTAGATTGTGAGCCTGTATTACAATTCAGAAACAAGACCATGTCATAGGTGTCAATCTATTAAAACTAAGTACATTCATAGAATAGGTGAGAAATGGTTTCAATTTCGGTTTTACAGAAAGAACACACTGGAGAAATATCTATTTTAAATATATGTAGTAACTTATAACATGGGTAGTAACTATGTAATATCTTCATGTGAACTTCTTTTATTTTATTTGGGATGATGAATTTATTAGGATCTGACCAGACTTTCTCTGCCAAGATATCTGGAAAAGTTAGTTTCCATAAAAGAGTCCATCTGGGAAAATAACTAATCTGAGGTCAGCATTTTTCTGATATGGTTATTGTTACACATACATGAGATATGTCTTTCCCACCAATTAAGAGCTTGGGGATTTCTCCGCTCAAAGGGCCACATAACAATGCACTTTTGATAAGAAATAGTAACTTTGGTGATGTACTTTTTATAACATTGTTATATTCTTTTCTAGAAACATTAATACCCTTATTCTGAACAAAGTCTTCAAATCCGTAAAAGGATGCCTCTATCAGTAAGTACATCTAAAACAAAGATTACACCCTTATCTATCCGTTCTTTTATGTATTGTGGACTTGTTTCTATACAATACATGCTGATTGTTCCAAATTCTGCATGAATGTGGAGAAAAATTATGTTTGAAAGTAATCTTCCAAGCTTCAAGAGCTTGTTTGTGAAAATTGGCCAGTTTGAGAGGCAGTTTATTACACTTATAATTACAAGATAATAGAAATCTTAGGCCACCACACTTAGATAATAGATTAGGAATATAAAACCATTGGCAATTATCTTCAGACAAACACTGCTTAATCCAATTGATTTCTTAAGATCTGATTAATTGTTTGAAAAGCTAATGCATTAAAACCCCCTTCAGCGTAGCTTCTAATATATGTTTTTCTTTTAACATACTCAGTTTTGTTTTTCCATATGAATTCACTTATTGATGGCTTATTAGAATTATGTACTGTTAAAATTTCACACTTACTCCAATTAATTGTAAACCTGAGGCTTTAGAAAAGTTTTTTAAAGCCTCCAAAATAATTGGAATTTGATCTTCATTCTTTAAAAAGAGATGTGTCATCAGCTAGTTGACATTATTAAGTTGTTTTCTCCTATTTTTGTACCTTCAATATCTGAGAAGTGTACAGTGTATAGGTTAATAAGTTCGGCAGCAATTAAAAATAAAAATGGGGATATTGGGCACCCCTGTCTGATACCTCGTTAAATATCAAAACGAGGTGATGTGCCATTAACTAAAGAGACACTGCTATTGATATTTTTATAAAGAGTGTGAACCATCTTTCTAAAGTTTTCCCCAAAGCCAAAATGAAGTAAAGCTTCACTTATGAGTGGATGTTCCACAGTGTCGAAGGCTATATCAAAATCTTAAAAAAAGTATAACTGCTTCTTCGTTAGTTAAATCGGAATAATCTAGTATATATAGGATTAAACAAATATTATTACTTATGTGTCTGTCCTTCATAAACCCAGATTGAGTTGGTGAAATAATTTCAGTCAGACAGGGTTTCAGTCTATTAGCATAAAGTGAAACAAACAATTTATAATCTGAATTTAATAATGATATTGGACACCAATTATCTAAATATAAATTATCTTGGCTTGGTTTAAGGATTAGAGTAATGAGGCCTTGTTTCATTGATTCAGTTAGCTCTCCTTTCTCAGTACATTCTTTAAAGACAGCCAAAATCATCTCTTTAATGGCCTCCCAGAAGGTTCTGTAAAATTCAAATGGCAACCCATCAGGTCCAGGGCTTTTGTTGGAGGGGGTTTTCTTGATAATAGCATTAAGTTCTCTAATAGTTAAAGGACTATCACATAGTTCAAGACTTTCCTGAGTTAATTTAGGAATATATGAACAAACTTTATCAAAGAAAGAGCTGCAAGATTGAGGATCAAAAGAAGAGGTGTATAATTTTTGATAAAAATTGGAGATAAAAGCAGAGATTGTTTTCTCATCAGTAGCAAGGACATCGTTGACAAATAATGAAGAAATCCTTTTAGTTTCCCCACGTTTTCTCTGTTTGGCATCTGCCCAAACACAATCATGGTGTGTGCGTGACAGAAACTGTACAATAATACGCCGTGGTCGCGTGTTAATATCATTCCTGACGCCCTTATCGTTCTTGGATCCAATTCGATGTGCCACATCCACGGAGTTTTGGAGGAAATCCTTGATCCCCGGTGAGACTCTCGACAGTAAATCAATCACGGTCATCTTGACGTTTTCGCTTTCACACTCCGGAACACCAGATATCTTCAAATTCCATCTTCTCTTGTAGGCATCGATTTCATTTACCCGGTCTCGTAGCATATTGTTCGCCGTCGTTTGAGACTGGACCTTCTGCTCCAAATCTGTCACGTTAGTAGTAAGACCCCTCACCTGTTCCTTTGCATCTCCAACAGAAAAAAAAAAAACAAGAGCAAAAAAAGGCGGGTCAGGAACGTATTTAAAAGTTCTTAATAAAATCGGTTCTTCATTTGACAGCTCATTCCAGTCGTTTTTACTTTAAGGGGTGAATAAATCCAAGTTCTGCACTAAGCGATGGTCTGCCGTATAAAAGAGCGTCTTCCACTGGCACCATCTTGGCTCCTTCAGCTACCTCATCCTCCATCGAATCCTAGCTACATAGCTGAGATAGCTAGACTAATCACATATCACTAATCACTAAATCACAGTGGTGAATTCAGTTGAGGTACGAGTCAGCAACACTACTTATATAATATTAAGTAGCTATATTATATTTTTTAGTTTCTTTATAGCTGCCATACAATGTAACTTTACTCAGATTTCAATTCGAAAATCTGTCAATTTGATAAAGCCTCGCTTGTGTGCAATGTAACGTTAGGCTGCACAGAAAAACCTTTCTGGGTCATTCTTTAATTCGGCATGCATCCAGCACACGTTGCATCGCATATTCATTTACAAGTCATTTTAAGTTGTATTTTACCGGATGCAAACTGCAGCAGTTGCCGATATGAGCCAGGCTGCATCACGCTGACAGATTTGAAATGGGGCATTGTCTCTGTATAAGAAAGAACAGGCTGTACTGGTGACTACATTTTCTATATTGCTTTCAGGCTGTAACCACAGCACTGGCACAAGTGGACAGAGAAAAGATCTACCAGTGGATCAATGAGCTGTCCAGTCCAGAGACCAGGGAGAATGCCCTCCTGGAGCTCAGCAAGAAGAGGGAGTCTGTACCTGACCTGGCTCCCATGCTGTGGCACTCCTGCGGCACTATAGCGGCCCTGCTGCAGGTGAGTCAGGGCAGTGTTCTCTACAGGTCTTAGCACACAGAGTCAGTGCCTCCGACACTTTTGCTATTGTTGCCATATTGAACAAAATGAACAAGTTTTTATAAACCAATCCATGCTTTACCTGTATATTCATCCCTGTCATTGCTAGGAAATCGTCAACATCTACCCATCAATCAACCCCCCCACCCTGACAGCACACCAGTCCAACAGAGTATGCAACGCCCTTGCACTCCTCCAGTGTGTGGCGTCCCATCCAGAGACAAGGTAACTGAAGTCCACGTTCAGAACACAGCGCCGTGTGTCAGTGTTCCCTCTGCCACTCATGAGCAGACAGTGTTATTTCTCAGTGATAATGATAAATAATGACAGTAATGTCCCAGGGCAGAACTTCAGAAAACATGCAGTACTGAAGTCTGCCATTTATCAGAAACAAATGTGAAAACAGTGAGTTTGTCCTTTACAGGTCAGCTTTCTTGGCTGCACACATCCCACTCTTCCTCTACCCATTCTTACATACAGTGAGCAAAACGCGGCCATTCGAGTACCTCCGCCTCACCAGCTTAGGAGTCATAGGTAAGAAGTCTTCATTCTATTGGTCCCTCAGAGTCAAAGTCAACATTACCAAACTTGATGTCAGGATTTCATTACTAACGTTTCTTCCCCTTGCCTCTGTGGTATTTTTACATAGACCTTTAGTACTTGCTCATAGCATTTCCCGCTAGCATAGATTTTTAATGCTTCTGTCCAATAATACAGTATAAGGGTCATCCCCTGCTAATAACACATTTCACTTTCAGGCGTGTGGTTTTTTATGCACACGTTTACTGACTTTGGTGAATAAACAACCTAAAAAACTGAACATTTTTCTGACAATGTTGGAGACACATTTCCTTATACTCAGCTGATGGAGCGATTGTTTATGGGGCCAGGACAGTGACATGAAATGTTGGCATTGCAAACAAAACCTGAACTGAAAAAGGCATTGAAACAGTTGTTTTGGAAGAGGTTGGATTGGCACTGCAACAAGTTCCACTGAAAAATAAAACTGTGGTTTTCAGTTTGAATTCTCTGTCTCTGTTTTGGTGTGGAGGGGAGGGGGACAAGGAGAGAGGGATTTCCATATAATCTGCGTTATAGGAGAGAAAGTCACTCCTCCTGAACCAGCCGTCATCTCCGAAGCCTGACATGACCACACAGAAGACACTTGCAAATCTGGCAAGAAAACCCACTAATAATCTATTATAAACAATATAAATGATATATTCTATATGATATAAATGATCTGATTCTGATTAATGCTAAAATGCATCCTGCTTGCCAACCCTTTTGATTTTTCAACCCTTCTCCCCGCTGTTCTCCAGTTTCAATTCCCCGATTTTTTTCCCCCTCAATGAAATTTCAAAATCTGCCCATATTTATTAGAGACAGTATCACTGCTGTTTGTGATTGTGTTTTTTTTTTTTTTAATTATGTACTTATTCCATCTACTCGTGTAATTAGAAAAGAGCCGATAAATGTGCTTCTGGTGTGAACAGCAAGGCTACTGCTCACGCTTGAGGATTGACATCACAAAAATAACTGGCACTAAAAAAAGAGAAAAAAAAAATCAAAAGATTGTTATTAAAAATCACATCAGAATGCAAAAAATATAATGCCTGTGTTTTATTTTTTCAATGCCGAAATGTAAAGACACTGTCCTGGCCCCATAAAGACATATACAGTGGGGCAAAAAAGTATTTAGTCAGCCACCAATTGTGCAAGTTCTCCCACTTAAAAAGATGAGGGAGGCCTGTAATTTTCATCATAGGTACACTTCAACTATGAGAGACAGAATGGGGGGAAAGAATCCAGGAAATCACATTGTAGGATTTTTAATGAATTAATTGGTAAATTCCTCGGTAAAATAAGTATTTGGTCACCTACAAACAAGCAAGATTTCTGGCTCTCACAGACCTGTAACTTCTTCTTTAAGAGGCNTTGACAGCTCTTTGGTCTTGGCCATAGTGGAGTTTGGAGTCTGACTGTTTGAGGTTGTGGACAGGTGTCTTTTATACTAATAACGAGTTCAAACAGGTGCCATTAATACAGGTAACGAGTGGAGGACAGAGGAGCCTCTTAAAGAAGAAGTTACAGGTCTGTGAGAGCCAGAAATCTTGCTTGTTTGTAGGTGACCAAATACTTATTTTACCGAGGAATTTACCAATTAATTCATTAAAAATCCTACAATGTGATTTCCTGGATTCTTTCCCCCCATTCTGTCTCTCATAGTTGAAGTGTACCTATGATGAAAATTACAGGCCTCCCTCATCTTTTTAAGTGGGAGAACTTGCACAATTGGTGGCTGACTAAATACTTTTTTGCCCCACTGTATAATGATGTCTACTTTACCGCGAGTGGCACATTGGACCCTGATTGGCTCCAAACTGGTTGTGATGTCACAAAATTCTGCGGGTACGTTCAGGTGTTAAACTGAGATTCAAGGTGAGCACGGAGGAACTTTCCCTTCAGCAGATGCATGTGAAAGCAAACTGCTCATACGTCGTTCTGCACAGTGAAGCTCAAAACACACTTCTGAGAGGAGAGGGACTGTTTTTAAGGAACCTTTTCAACCTTGTTACGACAGCCTTGCACATAATGCCACTGGTCTTTCCACCAGCACACACTGTCATGAAACTACACACCTAAATGTTTTGGTGTAATCCACCTCACCCTAACATTTTCATTCTATTTATTTACTGCAGGGCTCAAGTTTGTAGAAATGAAACTTAATGCGTCTGTACTGTTCATGCCTCGAAAATGTTTCGTCTCATTGGTTTCTTGCGTCTACTTTGTCAAGGTGCTTTGGTGAAAACGGATGAGCAGGAAGTGATCAACTTCCTGTTGACTACAGAGATCATTCCCTTGTGCCTTCGCATCATGGAGTCTGGCAGTGAACTGTCCAAAACGGTACTCTGGCAGACTTTATTCTTACAATATATCCAGTGCTTTCAGTTTCAACACACTGCATTCTGCATGTTACCTCTTCCTATATATAGGAATGGCCAGCTTCAACATGTTGTATAACTGTTTTTTAGGTTGCAACCTTCATACTCCAGAAGATTCTCCTGGATGACACGGGGCTTTCATACATCTGTCAAACATATGAGCGCTTCTCCCATGTTGCCATGATTCTTGTTAGTCACTCATATCTTCATTGTTAACATGTACTATACTGTATATCTGTGTGCAGTCTTTATTTTTGGTCTTACGGTCTCTTTTTCTGTTTCAGGGCAAAATGGTCCTCCAGCTCTCCAAAGAGCCGTCAGCCCGCCTACTGAAGCATGTAGTGCGCTGTTACTTACGCCTGTCTGACAACTCCAGGTACTTTTATCACTGGGAAAAAAGAAAAAAAAATCCAAATCACTTTTTCTGGAACTGTTACAACGGAAACAGCACCAAAACAGACCAGCCACAGGACATACTGTGACAAATCTTATTCTCTAGAAGAAACCTTGTGTGGGGAAAAAGCAAAAAGGGATCAGGTTTCTTATGTTCCAGTTTATTACAACTTGAATCTCATTTTTGTAGTTTTGACCAGCATTCATATCAGTTATCATATATCATATCATTTTTAGCAGTGTCACTGTAGTAAAGCAGAATGATCCTTTAATAGTAGTCATCTATTTTGGGCAGACTTTGACTTTAATCCCACTTAATTTAGCACTATTTCAGAAGATTTAAAAAGTCAGGATGAATATAAATAAAGTGACAAATATGCTAATACATTACTAGAATATAACAGCATAATCAAAGTTCAAACAATTAAAAGTGCACAAGTAATTAAGTATAAGTATAAAAACTGATAGTAGTAGTCTGATTAAACTGACTGTAGTCTGATTAAAAAAGACATTTAACTGCAGCAGTAAATGGTCATTTTTATTGATTTACAACATTCCCACAGTGGTATAACACACTCCAAGATATTAAAGGAATAGCTACCATGGTATAAACAGTATGGCCAAATCTCTAATCGTAGACAAAATGTATATCATTTTACAGCATATGTTGTCATATTGCCCACTCCTAATGATGATGATGTAAAAACATATTTTTGGGTGTACGTGTGTGAGGCGGGAGCGAGTCAGACTTAGCAGTGTATCCATGTCTGACTCGTGTTTGTTTGGTCTTGTGCAGAGCCAGAGAAGCTCTGCGCCAGTGCCTCCCTGACCAGCTCAAAGACACCACCTTCGCCCAGGTCCTGAAGGACGACACCACCACCAAGCGCTGGCTGGCCCAGCTGGTGAAAAACCTGCAGGAAGGTCAGGTCACCGACCCCCGGGGCATCCCTCTCCCCCCACAGTGACTCCTCCCGCTCCTCACCGAGCCTGAGGAACACCAGCAAAGAACTGCCTAACAGACGAGCCTTCAATCACAGACACACCGATGGCACTGCCTGTTTTTATGAAAGACTCAAAAGAAACGGCTCCTGCCTGATTACTTTTGTGTTCAGATGTGCAAGCAGATAGCTTGAGCTTCTGCAATGCCTTTCCCATGGATCCACAGTTTCAAAGACATTCACATTTGTTACCTCGCCTTGTGTTCTGCAACTGATTTACAGCTCTACAATAAATTGCACAATGAATAACAGCTTCAGCATATTCATTCTGCTGCAGTAACACTGCCAGATACATTGCCGAGCTAATAAACTGGCGGTGTGTGATGTCGTCTGTATCACCTGTAGATGTGTGTTACTGATCTTAATGGAGTATTCCAGTGTTTAAAGTGCAAATCCACCCTCAAAGGGTAGTGATGAGTTGATAAAGCCTTAGGAAGCTTCGGGGTTTAATTTCCGTTTGTGCCAAAAACGAGATAAAAATCTGGTGGGCTACGGACATCGTCAGTCACGTGGCATTCTTCATATGACACACACTCCAACACAACGTATTGAAACTGCACTTTGCACGTTCAGCGTTCTCTTCTTGGTTTGCAGATTATATGTAAATCACACTCTCCTTGCCCCTCCCCTCAAACTGGTTGGCAAGGAACGAGCAGTCAGCAAGCACATCAGGAGAATGCCACTGGAAACGGACAAAGAGAGAGGTCAAACCAGCAAGAGTTAGGGAGATCAACTTCCAGAGGTCTAAAAGCCAGTTGACAGCAGTCCCAGCCAAAGTCAGGAGGTTCAGAAGCAGTGCAAGAGGCATGTACCAGTATAGATAAGGCCTCTGTGGTTTTGTGATACGACCTGATGAACCACACTCCTGCTGTGGGAAGGGGTTCTGGAACTTATGGAAGTGCCCATATAAGTACAGGGAGCCTACAGGGTGTCTCTGTTAGTGACCATTTCTGTCTTGACCAAACATTCCAACTAAAGAAGACACCAGTACTACCACCAGGTGCAACTCCACATGTCTGTCTGCAATGTCCAATCCTGTGATTTTGTGGTGTGGACAACTCAGGAGCTGGTTGTACATTGCACCCCAACAGATGAACAGCTCTTGCAGAAGACTTTACCTGAAGAAAAGCTATGTTTTTGTATCTTGTATTCTGTCAGAACTTCTAACCCGCAGCCGAGATCCTGCCCTTCAACTACCAGTATTTTACAGCACGTGCGAAAAGCCAGAGTTTGGAAAATTGATTGGGTGTGTGATGTGCAAACACTTCATCCATTATGGTTATGCACAAGTTAGGAGGCTACAGAATTGGCACTGCAGTCAGTGTAGATGAATACACCTGACAAACCTATGTCCATCTAAACGGTTGGCCATTGTATGAAGATGTATATATGTTTTTATTTCAACAGGCAAGGCAATGAGATCCTTTTACAGGCACATGAGGGGGAAAGACAAAAGACAAAAAAAAAAAAGTTAAACATTCAATGTGATGGCTAAGGTATTATTTGAAGATGTATGCATGTAACAGCCTGTATATTATCTAAGTATAAAGTGACATTGGAATATAGTAATATTTGAAAGTAAGAGGTGGCTATTTGCTATGAATAAAAATGCGAGACACTAATTTTCCAACCGGCCACCGTCAGCCCAACAACCGGCAATTGCCAATGTATTTGTGTGTGCGAGTGTGTGCAAGTGTGTGCAAGTGTGTGCGGCGCGCAGGGGCCGGGGGAGTCCCCACTCCCAGGACTGACATCCGCTGTCTTCAATGTGAAAATCTAATTTTACTGAAACATTACAGCTTATAGACTACTCTTCTTCAATTAAACACACAATAAATCACCTTGAGGTCTTCGCTAAGCAATGCGCTGTAAAGACAGTCTGAAGACACTATTTGAAAAAGTCCGATGAAGGACGCCTCTGCTTGCAGTCTCCAGATGAACAAACAGGTGGGGATAACATGACTATGCTATTAAATGATCAGGGTGCACAACAGCACATACAGTTTTAGTCAGTTTACAGTTTAGTTCTCAAATATGATTTATGAATTGACGTTGCTTTTCAGCACCAATCGACTGGACAGCAACCACTAAAGATGGCTTCATTGTCATTTAGTCACTGCCCTGTTTTGTGAAAGACTCGCAGGAAATGAGTTCAACAAGAACACGCGTAGTATGGCCCAACTCCAACTGCCGGTTCTCATTTTGAATTGTGCTTTACAGGTTAATTATTTACCGAGTTGAATTCTCGAGGAGGCAGACAATTAAATTGGCAAAATAAAATGACAAAACACCGTAATTTGATTTTTGAACTTTCTCTATTTGATGATTCTTTCTTTCCATGTTGTTAAGTTCTAATCACAATCAATCACAACAATGTATGGACTATCGCAATTGAGTCACAATTAAGCACAATAATTGAGGGAAAAACCCACAGTACGTTCGTTTCTCAAAAGCAGAGCAGAAAAGCATAAATGTTCTGAGTTCATTGTTTTACACAATGCGTGTGTGTACATATTGTATTTCATCCACGACATACGCTTTCTTTTCTGAGCACTACAGATTTACAGAGACTGATAAGAGCTCCACGCACAAGCACCATGTCATCCAAGAGGCTAACTTGGGCTAACTTGAGGAATTGGAATAACAGAATGCAATACTTTGAAACTCTTACATCTGCTTATAATTCTCTCTACGTGTATTCTCACACGAGACACAAGCAGGTAACTGACTCTTTCCTTTAGTGAAACTTGGTATATGCGAGGTGGCACCATATGCAGCAAGCTCATCCCTGATCAAAAATCCCCTGTCGATGCGCTTATCTGACACTCTCCCACCCCTTACCTGGGGATAGAAATGAAACTGCCCCTGCAGGTGTTATTCCCACCAGTTATTGTGTTATTATGTTTGTAATTGGACCAGGTTTGAGCTCTGGCAGTCAAGTTAGTAGGTCTCTTTACGAATATCTCTGTACAGTCAATTATACATCTGCAACTTTTTGGCATATTTTTAAGGACAACACTCTTACTTGGCCACTTACAATAATAGATTTAAATATGTTTGCCATTACAGGAAATCAGGATCTTAGAATGTTTGACATTGTGCTTTCAGAAACTTTGAACCTATATGCTACATCTCTGTTAGTGAGCCCCAGCCTCAGTTTCATAAGGACCACTAATAAATGATCTTCCAGCATGAGACTTTCAGTTCACTTCTGCACGCTACCTTTTATTTCAGTGGTGCGCCGAAGCCATCCATAGCCAGGTCAGAGTCATTATCTCTTTCATTAAGCCAAGACTCAAGACTAAGCCAAGTAAGGGCCACGCATGACTCCCTGTACTCACATAGACAGCACACTTTTGCCTGTAGCTCCTCTTGTTCCGAAGGGATTGAACACTGGTGAGAACCATAGCAGGGAGTGGGATGTGGGTTAGTCTCTGGGGGAAAGAATCACGCTTTCACATAAGGAGAGAAACAGGAAAATGGTGAAAAGCTGTTGTGTGGCAGGATGTAGTGTATTAATAACCAAGGCTTTCACACTGAGATTTGAGGCATATAAAATACATGAATATTCACTGTCAGTGTGGTAAATAGTTAAATGATGCTAGTGACAGTTAATACTGATAGATAGCTAGCCTGATTGGGAGGCTGCTGGAGTACAGTCACACAGTATAGCAGCATCAGACTGTCGTCTCCAACTAAATCTCAGGCCAGCAGGGCTCAAAGAGTTGGCTATGAACAGGTTGGTTATTTAGACACTAATGATACCTAATGATACCTGCTGATTCAATCAAATATGTATAGTTGTCCGGATAAGCAATGTCTGGCCACTGATCCACTTGGACGGGGGAAGACTGAAGCTCACCCTTAATTTATTAAGCTATCGTGAACGCTCAGGTTCAGGCAAGGTAGCAAAATAACAACTGGACATGTCTGTAAAACAAGGGTTTGTTTAACACCAAATGAATGCATGCAAACTTCAATATTGTAATCCAAACACATGTCAAATTGATCTTTGGTTTTCTATCCCCCTAAAAGGGGCGAGGCCATGATGTGTTACGAAGTACCCGTATGTGCCGGTCTGATGGGGCACGGCATTCATCATCAGTTAAAATGTATAGACCTTCATTTTATCAGCTGATTCAAGGAACAGCATTCTTCAAGTGCATTTTGATGAGGGTGGTGGAGACGGCTGTCTAACACGCTGCTTCAAAATCCAAGCATTCATTGTGTCTCATTTAGTCAAGTTTTAGCTTTACTTCATCAACCATTCAACAAACTAACCACTGTGATGTCTGGTGTGAATGACTTCAGGTCGTCTGTTGTAGAGGTTGATGCTGGGTACTGTAGTTTTTTCCTTTCCTTAGAGGAGGTCATTGTGAGGGAGCCCCTCCATTTTAGTCTTGGCTCAAACTGTGTAATTTGAGCTGGGAAGCTGAGCTGAAGCTGTGAATGATTAATGCCTCAGAACCTGAGCAGGGAACACAGATGAAGACCACAGAGACAATATTAATATTCAAAACTTACAAACTCATGTGTGTGAGCTCGCAGGTGCATAAGTGATGTCAGTAATGACTCCAGAGGTAGGCTGGGAACAGTTTGTTCATCTGATGGTGAATCTCACCCTGGTGTTGTGTCCTGGTGGCTTGCAGCTAAACTTGCCTGATCAAAGTTTGATGAGCAGGGCTTTGTAAGATTAGACGGGACAGAAAACATGCTGGCTCTCTGTGATGGAGCTCTGCTGGTCCTCCACCTGGCATGATGGGATGGAGGTGGTCCAGGGCCAAATCTGGGGGAAACAGGCTGATTGTAATCCTCTGCCAATGAGTGTCTTGTATGTGACAGCAGACAGGCTGCCAGACTCTGCTGGAAAACACCAATTTAATGTGGCCAAAATGACGACCATAATGGGTCTTTGAATTAGATGCTGTACGTGCAATTTTCTATATATCACTGTTTCAGGTTTAGTAATGTATTTATTGGGTTTCACTGAGCTGGAAAGTTTTGTGTGTTGAAGTAAGATAATAGTTACTATAGTACTTTGTTTCTTTTAATATGACTATTTCCCTATCAGAGTATTATTATTTTGAACTGCAATCTTCACTGCTAAAGTGTCACTACAATATCATGTTTTTCTTTTTTCCCCCCACAATTATATATTTCATAACAGATGGGTGACAAATGAAAGGAAAAGCCAACATGAAGTGTCTCAGTATGGAGTGACACTTGAAGATAAAGTTTATGTTATATCATTTGGTGTTATGGAGCTATGGTGGTGGAGAGCATTCTCTTACATGTTGGTCCAAAATCTTCCATAGGTGTGAAACTGGGTTGAGATCTGGTGACTGTAAATGCCGCAGCATTTAATTCATGTCATTTTCAAACTCACCAAACCATTCAGTGAGCCCTGGTGCACGGAAGCATCTGCATTTGATATGTTTCTCCACTCTTTTATTCAGGTTTTCCCTTTATTTTGCCCCCCGTCTGATATATATATACTTAGATTAAAATCAAAATTTAAACTTGGAAAATCACACATTTATGGACCTTCCATCATAACTTTCTTGTCTGTGCCTGTAATGAATGAACATCCTCAACATTTATGTCTTTGCTCGTACCCTTTTTATTCTCCATCAGTACTAATATAATCTGTCACCTCCATCGCTTGAACCAGGTGAGGAATTCCGATTCTTATGTCGAGTCAATCTGAGTACGTAACCCAACAGATCATCATGTAAATCAAGCTGATGCTTCATCGTATGCAGGAACTTGTTTTTCTCTTGCTAAAGCCCTACCTCACTCCAAGCAAAGCATTCTGTCCAATCATTTAGAGGGAATCAATAGAGTTTAGAGACGGTTTAAGCCAAACCTCACATCCATACAAAATAAAGGCAGCTTCAAACACTTTCTTTCACTATAAATGGGGCATCATAATAAGTAGCAAACAAGATTATTAGCCTTATTAGTGTTTGACTTTCTTCTCTACATGTCAATGAGATTGGGCATGCCGTCATATGCTTTAGAAATGTCTATGTACAGTATGCAACATTTAACACTTCATTTCCTTCCTCACACAATGATGTATAAACGGCCTACACAACAGTCCCTCTTATCATCATCATCATCATGATCATGATTGTGTTTAGATGGGTTTAACCTGCACTACTCTCCTCATCCACGGAACGTAATGAAGATACAACTCTTAGAACAGTTTAAGAAATGCTAAACAGGGCCAAACAGGTGATCAAGCAACAGGACAAAAAGGATCTGGAGAGAGAGGGATGGGGAGGAGCAGAGGAGGGGAGGAGGGGCAGGTGAGCGTCACAGTGGGTCGACTCTGGCTTTAGTTGTTGCTGGCTTTCATCACTGCAGCTTGGCATGCAGAAGGACAGCAGCAGCTCCCGGGCCATATGATCTGTTCCAGCTCAGCCAGCAGCACCGACCCTGGACTCAGGGATGATCCTGCAGCAGGTCAGACACACCTTTTAGGTCCTAGCAATTTGACAAAACATGCTGCTTTTTCTTCCTTTGGCTTATTTCACTTTCCTTATAAAAGGCTATTAGGGAAGTTCATGTTGCAGAACAAGCAAACAGTACTTGCTCTAACAGTTGGACCTTTAATACGTGTGGATGTTTGACAACAGTAAAAGAAGGGATCTTTGGAATATTCAGCACAATTGTGCTTTCAAAAAAAAAGTGGCGCCTATTATCACTTGCCGAGACAACATGTAAATTTTGTCTGATAGCACACAGACAGATTAGAAATTTCCTACAGCATATACTGTCAACATTGTCTGGTTTTCTGTCTGGTGAGTGATTAAACTATGTAGATGTAGCACATGTGACAGAAAAACACAGCAGTTCATTTAGAGCTGAGTTTCTGTGTACCTCATCTGTCGTTAATTCAGTTTATTCATTTATTAAAACTATCTTTTGTCAATTTAATGTATTTGTGTGTTTTATTATAATGTATTTACGTAGTGTATTTATTGTGTTGGCCTTTATTTGACGAAGAAGCTTAGCCAATCATAATAGCATGCAGGCTGAGAAAGGGTGGTTTTGCTAAAATAATATTGTTTACTCCGCTTATGTACATAAGAATGAACTCTGTTAATGAATTACATGACAGGTGTTTTGAGCATGAGTTGGTCCGGCATCGAGTTAGTTCAGGTCATGAATGAAAGGAATGCTGAGACCATGACAGGGATTTGGGGAGATTATTTGGCTTAGTGAGCTCGACACAGAGACAGAACAAAAAGTGCAGGACAGCACAGAATGCAGTGAAAACACAACAGAGCAGCAAATGAGCACCCAGATCAACTTAGCGAGCCGCCTGGTGACACCATAAACAGCACAGGGATGAAGGCTGAATAATAAGACTGCTAGTGCTTTGTGAAGCAAGCATCGAAAGTTCTACTAGGGGTCTTTAGTGAGGGGAGTGATTTTATTCTATATATAAGACCCCCAAATTGATTTTAAAGAGTTCCTATATTGCTGCTTTAGCATTTCACTCATTCCTAAATTGTTCTTTAGAACAGCATACAAATAAAGGATATATGAAGGGTTCATTTGCAAAAACAGATCTGATCTCCATTTTTATTTATTTTCCTTAATCATGTTTTTTTGTGCACTCCAGGGAATATCAATCAAACTGGTCTTGGTTTATTCATTTTAAGAATGGCGTTTATGCATTTTTGCAAATGAACTTTTCACATGCCCATCAACATCAAACTTTCTAAGCATCATCCATCTATCATCTATACCGCTTATGCTCAGAAGGGGGGGGGATCCCAGCTGACATTGGGCGAGACTGGTCGCCAGTCACTCACAGGGCTGACAAATAGAGACAGACAAACATTCGCGCTCACAATTTAGAATCGTCAATCAACCATGTCTTTGGATGGTGGGAGAAAGCCAGAGTACACGGAGAGAACCCACGCGGACACGGGGAGAACATGCAAACTCCACACGAAAGGACACCACCGTGCCACCCCTCTGAGCATCATATCATAGCAAAAATTTTGCTATGCTGAATCTCAATATAAGGTTCTGTTAGGGCAAAGATACTAAGTTGTATTTAAGAATGTATGAATATGTATGAATTTACCATATTGTCTAAATAAGGAATTAATAATTGAAATCTATTTATTACTGACTATGTCTAAGGCTCTTGCAAGCTTTCCCCCAATGTTACAGTAAAAAGCAAAGTTTCAGAGCATCCAGCTGCCAAAGGAGGACCAGATAGGTGTAATCCTTAATCTCAAAAATGCATTAAGAATCCTTACAAAATCATTCATTAGTGTGAATTCTGGAAGCATTCACAACATATGTTCTTCTACAAAAAAATTCTTTATTATTAGTTCCACAGTTTTCAACGTAGAAGCTTCATTCAAACATCAAAATATTCAGCTCAATTAGGAAGCAATTGCTATTACTTCTCATTCATACATTCCAAGATATTCAAGGTTTTCCAGGAAATTGTCCCCATTCAAATAAATGGATGGAATGTTCAAAATTGAGCTAGAAACTCTCTTTCATACACTTTTCAAATCCCATTAAAACTTTGCAAAATATTCAACTTTCTTTGAAATTTTGTTACAATGGGAGTCAATTAGAAAAACCTTCAAACCCACTCATCTTCAACTGCTTCCCACTCATTCATACATTCACGTAGAAACTCCATTCAGACTTTAAAACATTCACAACATGTGGGACTATTTCTCATTAAAATCACTTTTTAATATCATTCATACTTTTTACACAGTCGCAGTTTAAGTTTCATGCAATTTTCAGCCCTTCTGAAAGTTTTACATGAGTGTGTATGTGGTGGAATGTTCAGAGGTAGAGTGCGTGACATCATCGCTAGAGTGGAGGGCAAATTTTCTCTAACTTGCTCTCATTCCCACAATTTTCACTCTTCATACATCATTTCACATCAGGACGTAGACAAACTTGTCCTGGTTCAGATCATTTAACCATTTAAGCCATATACAGCTTTTGAACTGTCTGCCTCAAAGCAGCAGAAAATCCTTCAACTGTCTCATTGACTGTAATGATATTTTTTCTCCTACGGTCTTGAGCAAAACACAAATGAGAGGACTTTTGAAACTGTGATTTCTCTGCCTTTTTTTAACCTTATCCATGCAAATTATACATCTACATGTTCAGCAATGCCTTCTGGTGCTGACAGTGATGTCGTTTCACCGATACGACCTACGGTTTTTTTAATGATGGTGACTTTCCTGAGTGAAACTTTTACAGGTTTCTCTCTCTGTCTCAATGACTGAGCACTTTCAGGCACCAGATAGTTACACACACAGCTGATGTTGATTAGCTGATTAAACCTCCATCAGTTTGTTCCTCTGTTCTGATTGGTGGATTGATGTTGAGCTATTTTTGGCAGTTGTGACCTCTGTCCTTTTACTTAAATGTTAATAAATTCAAACCTTCCTCTCTCTCTCTCTCTCTCTCTCTCTCTCTCTCTCTCTCTCAATTCAATTCAATTCAATTTGCTTTATTGGCATGAATGTAACAACAACAATATTGCCAAAGCGTCAGGTAATAATGATATTAAAACAATGATAATAATAATAATAATACATTTAAAATAAAAAAGATACAGTTCATAAAATCACGAAAATAGCAAATAAAAAACTATCTCTCTCTCTCTCTCTCTCACACACACACACACACACACACACACACACACACAGTAATACACTACACACACACACACAGACACAAACAGTAACACACTAACACATACAGCATACTAACACACATAAATACACACACAAATGGGGTTTTCTGTCTTTGAGGGGATTTTTACTACTTCAGCCTTTACTACTACTACTAAAATATTTTTATAATCAGAGAAATCTTCAAATCCTAATCCTTAATTCACATTTCAAATCTACCTCTGTCTCACACACTCATATAGACACACACACACGCAGTCTGGTGGAAGCTGGATGTTCAAAATAAAAATCCCCAGATGTTAACAGAAGCTTACTGGGGGACCACAGACAATGCTGGATTTTCAAGATAAAAGCCCCAGATGTTAACAGGAGCATACTGGGGGAGCATTGAGAAGGCTGAAATGTCAAAATATGTAATTCATTTCAGATTTCTGCATTTTCAGCAGTGCTTTGTAATTTATTCTTCTGTACGTTTTTTGGATCGACTGCGACTTCAGCATATTTTAAGCTACAGAAACCATTCACATGTTCATACTTTTTCATATTGCATCCTTCATCCCTTTCCCACTTCTCAACCCATTCATAGTCCTTCAACTGCTTCTTTATATTAGTCAGCAAATCAGGTTAGCCTCAGCTTTTCAACAGTCCTTAAAATAATCAACATCATTCATACATTTTCAGTATTATTCAACATTTCAAGTCAGCAATCCAGTTTAGCGTCAACCTTTCGTCAATCCTTAGAATATAATATTCCACATCATTCATAGATTTTCAGTATTATTCAACATTTAAAGCCAGCTATCCAGTTTAGCATCAGCCTTTCAACAGCCAGCATTCACACCACAATTTCTTCAGAAATTGCCTTCTCTAGTTAGTATTATCATTAAGTGAATTTGTTGTCTCATATTTGGGTGGCAATAAAATGTTTTTTTTAATTACTTTAATTCATTTGAATAAATGTAACACCGCATAGTGTTAAATGATAGTTAAAGCCCTGCAATGGATACAGTAGCTTTATAGAGCTTTTGAAATTGTGGAAGTGTTTAGGAATCAAAGCCTTCAGAAAACATAGGCTTATCGGCCCATTAAATCGTGTAAAATATTAAAAAATTTAAAGACCAAAGTATATACAAAAAAAAAAAGAATTTGTTTTGCTGATGAAATCACCATCATGTCAAAATGTCTTTGGCTTGGAACTGTAAACTTACATGAATAACTAAAAAGTGAAAACATAAGAACTGTTCTTTAAGTATGGCATTCCCTGTTCTTGCTCTTTTCCCTGCTCTTTCCTTTAGATGGCAGAAGTGTGAGACAACAACGAATGGCTTCCACAGGGAGTGGCCTCCGTAAGTCTGTTTTTGTCTCCTGTGGTGGGATTATGGTTTACTTTTCAAAATATTAAACTGAGGATAATAATTATAAATTCTCCACAAGTTAATTGAATTGGTGTAGAATAGCTAACTGGTTTGAAACGTTCTCTCTATGTGGATGTACATTTGTGCTAGTGTCAGAATAACATCTGACTGATACTGGCCAGTTTATTAAAACTTTAAATGTAGTCTAGTCAGCGTTGTCCACCTCTAAGCTGAAACATTTCTCTAGTCTGTTGTGGGAGGATTTTCAACAAACCTAGAAATACAAAAGATACAAATTAAGATATTAAATATTGGCTCAAAGTATGATTCACAGCTTGAATTACACACATATGAGTTTAAGCTTTTGTATGGAAGTCCAGGGCGGCAATAGTAAGATATGATCATTTAATCAAACAATGATTAAATGATTGTAATTTTCTTTTTAATTTTCTATTTTTTTGTACATTACACATTAAAATAAAATAAAAAAATCCTATTTTCATGTTTAGAATGGCACAATTACTGGCAAATTGAAAATTAATGAAACTCCACTGAAATTACACGTGTAATTGACTTTTTATTTTCAAATTGGCAGACAATGTGCAACCTAAACTTGGAAAAAAGTTTTTACAAATTGGATGTTTACATTTGAACTTCCATACTTTTGATACTTATGTATAATAACTCTATCCTTCTCTTTCCAGGCACCCGGGGGGATGACAACCTCCAGTCCATGCTGGTGGGGACGGTAATGAGGAAAATCAAGTCTCGTACCTGGAAGAAGCAGCGCTACTTCAAATTGCAGGACGACTGCATGACCATCTGGTATAAGTCCAAGAAGGCTGGCAACGCCCACTCCACATGTAAGTACACATGATTTACTGATGTGATGGACCTCTCTGGTCAGACATTGAGCCCAGCATGACGATTTTGATACCCCAAATGGTGATGCTGATTACACAAGACATCACCACATTCATTATGGTGGAATACAGTGGTGGATGACCTCAGTTTACCCAATTTTCTGGTACTTGATATATATACTCATGATGTGAAATTCACAATTTCCAACATGGTTTTCAACAGGTAAAAAGCATCAATCTTATTAATTAATTATTTATCATCAATTTTCATCAATTACTCTAGAGAAAACCTGGGGCAGGGGTTGTGTCCCTGTGGCAAAGACATTCTGTTTCTGTCTTTGTTTGCATTTTGACCATTTTTGTTTTCATAGAAGCTGATTATCGCAGCTTTCCTCAGAGCAATGTAACAGACTTTTTGCTTATTTTATTGTTGTTTATCTTATGATGATCACCACCTAGATATCATACACTAGTTCACCTAGCTTTTTGATTAATCACTGATCGTCACTGATGGTTTTTTACTGTATATGATGTAACTTGCATTTTGCTCAGTTTTCCATCCTGTGTTGGCCTTTGTGTCCAGTTTCAGTGAGTGATGTGGAGGCAATACGAGAGGGCCACCAGTCCGAGGTGCTGCTCAGCATTGCTGATGAGTTCCCAGCTGATCGATGCTTCACGCTGGTCTTCCGTGGTCGCAGGGGCAACCTGGACCTGGTGGCCGAGTCAGCCGAGGAAGCACAGTCCTGGATCAGAGGCATGAGGAAGCTGATTGAGAACCTGGAGAACATGGGGGAACGAGAGAAACTAGACCAGTATCTTTCACTTAGTGTTTTCAGTCATATGCCAGCAATGCCTTCAAAGTGTTAGCTTCTTTGCAGTCCAACCAAACATTTTCACTGATTGTTTTCCTTCTTTTTGGCTGGAGTTGTGCTATTAGCAAAATGATACACAGTAGAAAGATACTAAAGACTATCAAGCAGTCAATAAAGGCTGCATTGTTGAGACCATGGGATCATTACAATCAAAGATTTTATCCCCATGTCCCCACACATCATAGCCATCTGCTCATTATATATTACCCCAGTATTCTCGGAATGATGTCCATATTGGAAGATTCTGCACGTTATGATTTACGCCCAGTGCCAACATTCAGTGCCAGTGTAGGAAGTAATGTGTCTTTTTATGTAGTAAGGTGGAAAGTAATGGTGTGGAGGTCAGGGTGGTGGATGGGTGTGTAGTGCATTCACCTCCCATCAAAGACCAACAAATAACGTTATCTTTTTTATTTTTTGTATTTACAACAATATTCCCATAACCTTAACCATGAGTTTTAGTTGCCTAAACTTGACCATAGTTTATTTGCCATAAATGTGATATTTCAGTACTGTGGTAGCCATGCACAGATATTGTAGAAAGCGAGAATTTAAAAAACTTTTGCAATGGTAAAAAAAATACTTCTCATGTAGCCCACAATTTGACAATCCGTGGCACATTCAATGGAAATTGATCCAGTTTTCAATATCTTGCTAAACTTGACAGTCTGACCCAAGGGGGGTTATTCAGTTGTCGAGAATGAAGAATTCATCTATAAATGTATATATTATATATATAAATATTCACAGCAAATTCCTCAAAATTGAGTCAGTAAATCTGTAGTAAAAAGAATCAATTTACCTGCAGCAAAATGGTTCCCAGGGCACCTTCCTGGCAAATGAGCCTTTGGATTCATGATATCATTACAGCTTTACTGGTATACACATCGAAATTTGTCAGTTTGAGAAGTGCAGCACTTGTTGTAAATTTTATTGCTCTGTGTAGTTGTGTGTAGTTAAGAGTTTAATCCAGTATTGAATGTGACACTTTCCTTAAGTGGCTTACCCAGATGGATTGGTGACTGGTTCAAGAAGGCAGACAAGAACAATGATGGCAGGATGAACTTCAAGGAAGTACAAGATTTACTAAAGATGATGAATGTGGACATGAACGAGCACCACGCTCATCGTCTCTTCACAGTGAGAGCCTTTGAGCTAAACACATAAACTATAGACATTCTTGTGATTTAAGCATTCAGAGCTACAGTGTCTTTCTTTCTTTTCTCTCAGATGGCTGATAAGTCACAGTCGGGTACACTGGAGGGCGACGAGTTTGTGCTCTTTTACAAGATGTTGACCCAGCGGGAGGATGTACTGAGGATTTTCCAGGAGTACTCAGTTGATGGCCAGAAGTTATCTCAGAGCAACTTGGAGGACTTCCTGAGAGAGGAGCAGCTGGAGGGGGATGACATCCAGCAGCATGCCAAGCAGCTCATTGAGCGATATGAGCCCTCTGATACAGGTACATGTACTGTGAAGAATACACTGTATCTTGGTGTTTGTTCGATTCTATGAGACCTTTAAAATTAAGATTATTGTGAAGTCCTACCCATTGTCTCTTGGAAAGAAATAATGTAGCATTAAAGGTTGGATTCCAACACTATGTGATAAGGTTCTGACACGATCCTGCTGTATTTCCAGCCAAGTTGCTGAATGCCATGACATTTGACGGCTTCTTGATGTACCTTGGCTCAACTGAGGGCTCCATCTTCAACCCACAGCAGCGGGGAGTCTTCCAGGACATGAGCCAGCCGCTGTGCCATTACTTCATCTCCTCATCCCACAACACTTACCTGATGGAGGACCAGCTCCGAGGACAGAGCAGTGTGGAGGGATACATCAGGTAATGCTGCTGGGTTAACTTTCTAAGCTTAGTTAGGTATGATCTTATGGCTCTGCTGGAAATGTCTTTCTGATGTTCAAATGAATGAAATCTGTGCCCACTAACAGCTAAATTCATTTGCACAGCCTGAAATAAGTGTGCTGGAAGAGTACTTGTGGGGCTCGTTAGTGAGCCACTAAGCCATTTTGCTATTGACGCTGGTGTGACTGAGACAAACGATCAAACATATAAACTAAAACCAACCAATGGTAAACAAGGAGACACTGTAGTTCTGGACCTAATGACAAATCTGTCAAATACAAATACCTATCCAGTTGTGATTTGTGGTATAGGTGACATAGGCAGTGGGGGGGCACCAATAAGGGGAGAAAATTGCTTAGTTCTGCCCTCACACCCCTTCTTCTCAGAGTCATAACTTAGTCAAACCTGACCACACTCACATGATACACAGTCCTGGAGTCAGCGTGACTTTACAGGGATAGTTGTATCTTTGGTGTCCATTGCACATGAACATCCAAAAATCTGCTTGGAAAAAAGACACTTATAATTAACAAGAACTAGAGTTTGACTAGGGCACCAACACATTCAGGACCACCACTGTAACTATCACTTAACCATTTTGAAGTAATTTAGAAGATGATTCTATCCAAATCCACCATTTGATAGATTTCAGGGTTTCCCTCAGTGGAAATCCCTTACCTAATATGTTCTCTACTATGCTCTCAGGGGTAATGCGATTTACTGTGACTTCGACCTGCATTAATCTTCCACCATTAATCAGTTTTTCAAAATTCATTAATAAAACAAAGTGGGATTCTTGACGTCAAATTCTGATTCTGTGATTAATTCTATTTCATCAAATTTATTCATGAAAACGTCATTCTGATAATGGCATTAACAAAAAACATTAACTCATGAATGAAAGATTGAATTTGTCTTTGCTGGTCAGAGCTCTGAGTCGTGGCTGCAGGTGTGTGGAAGTAGACTGCTGGGATGGTGCCAACGGAGAGCCCATCGTCTATCATGGACACACTTTCACCTCCAAGATACTCTTCAAAGATGTGGTCAATGCAGTGGGCAACTATGCCTTCAAGGTAGCATCACATTTCTGGTTGTTTCACTTTGTTGATGACTGCCAGTGTAGAAGTGAATGCGGATTTTATGTTTGATTCAAAGATAAAAAAGGACCCCAGACTTTGTCCAGAGCTTGCAACCAAAACATTACTCCCAAGGAGATGTCTCAATACAAACATTTTGCTCAGGTCAGGCCCTTTTTTGATCCATGTCCATCTGCAATCAGTTGCAGTTCTTGCCCAAAGTTCTTGTTTTTGTCCACAGCTTGAAACTAGAACATTTATTAGAAGACCACGGATTGGTCAGGTCAGGTCTTTTTTAATCAATCCTTGCTGGAGCAAAACATCAAGTCGTGAGCTTTGCGCAATACACATAATTGTTTTGTTCTTTCTTGAGTACGGTGGCTTTCTGATGTTCCTGTCCTTCAAGTTGATTATGTGTTAAACAAAATTGGCCAATAATTCTTCTTTCTGATGACAGTTGTGTTTGGGACTATAGTCTTGATTTTGTACACTGATTGGAAAGATAATCACACTGGTTCGAATGTGGCTTTTCAAGTAGACCAAGCATGTTTCGCAATCCCCTCTTGCTGGCATTGCAATTGTTTTTACTTTCATTGTCCTGCAAAGCTCTATCAACAAATCGCTCTGCATCTCATTTTAAATTTATAAGAGGGAGTACAACTGTGCAATGATATCCAAGACATAATCTGAAAGCCCTATAAAGTGAGCTAGCCAGGACTGCCGGCCTCATGCCAAAGTGAACAGCTGCCAGGTTCACGTGCATGACAGAGCCTGCTGTGTATGAGCATCTGTCTGCAGATTGTGGCCTCATGACCCCTTGTCCATCTATCTACTGGTCTTTCAGCCAGCCAGGCACAACCCACAGGTATATGGCAGCAGGCGTATTAGCTTTCCCCTATGATAATGCTCTCCAGTGTTAAATTACGAACTCACTCACTCCCTCCGTCCCTCCGCCTCCTCCTCTCCCCCATCCAGGTATCGGAATATCCAGTCATCCTGTCCATCGAGAACCACTGCAGTGTTGAGCAACAGAAAGTCATGGCCCAACACCTCAACCACATACTTGGTGACAAGCTGCTGAAAAGCACACTGAATGGCAAGGCCTCCATTGGGCTGCCATCTCCTGAGGTGAGCAGAGCAGTCTGTTGTCCGAACCCTACCCCACTCTATATGGTACTCGCTGGCTTTACAGTAAAAAAACAGGCTTCGTCAGGCTCTACACTGAGAAAGTTTTTCTCTACGGACTTAAATCCACATAAAGACCTGTTTAAGGCTGTGTTCAGACAGACAACAGCACTGCATGTAAAAATGCAGCAAATTAATTCATTTCAATGAGACAACTGCTACAGCGGGGTGCCAGTGCAGACGGCTGTGGCAAAAAGATGCAGGGACCTCTGACAAAAAAGTGGAACCTGGCTTAACTTTTGCTGCAACGCAATGCACCGCCATCCAGCAAGGTGCTTACATTCCTGGTAGGTTACTTATAACACGAATCCTCTGTACGCCTAATGCTTACCTCTTGATTGTTGCAACGGAAATGATAGCTGCTGTGTTGTTTCCTTTGTAAAATCCTGTCTTGTGGTATTATGAACCATTGTGCAGTGTCTTTTGTGTCTGATTACCCTTACAACATATGCAATTATATTTCCTGGGTCATTTTTGGCTTGTCTCACCACCAGTAACACGCCCTCACCAACACACAGCTGTTTTTGGCCTAAATGCCCAGTATGGGGATTTTCAGATCTTCTGCAAAGCTTCAGATGGCATTTCTAATACTCACAGGCAATGCGGAGGCACATCAAAGCACCCATGCCTATAGTTTTTCATGTAAGCCCACACACCAGCAGTGTCTTGATGTGCATCATCGCAGGTTGATGTGTGGTCACATTCGCTTACCGGATGGGCACATTCAGGCTACCGCACCTTGACTACTTGTTCTGTCTATATGATGCTTCCAGTCCACTAGCCATTTTGTATGGCCATGTTAAGATGTTTAGCAATTCCCACAATTACTGTCTGACCATTATTTCACACATAAATGATTTGAAAATTAAACTGAATGTGAAGGATGACCCTGGGGTTTTGTTTGACCTTCCTGTCAGGATCTCAAGGGGAAGATTCTTCTGAAGGCGAAGAAAATTGGCGGTCTGGAGGAGAGTTTCAACGGGATGGTGGAAGACTCTCTGACCGGAGAGGTCAGTGATGAAGACGAGGTGGCCGAAATTGATGAAGATAACCTCCACCGCGAGAGTGTCCGTCGCAGGGTTAAGGTAGGATCAGGTCGTTTAACGCACAGTGGTAAAACTTTTTGGCCTCAGACCCAGACAGCCTATTATACACAGTCTGATGAACTAGCCTTATATAGAATCAGGATCCTCTATTTCAGTCGTTTTTAGGCTGATGACAGGAAGTGGATTTTAATGTATGAATGGAACACTTAATAGATTAAGCTGACAAACCCAAAATAAAGGCACTCCTTTTGATTAAATGCATCTTGTTAATAATTTAATGAATTACAGCTGGTAGTTACAGTAGAATGTCCTTTCTCTGTTCAGTCCAAATTATAGACTTTCAACAACTGTGAGAGTTGTTGCTTCAGTGGCACTTTTCGGTGGCCTCTAGTAGCCTCTGGGTAGTTCCCAGTGTAAATGTATGTATTTGCATGAACAAGAAGCAGGATATTGAATAGAGGAGCAGTTGCATGAATGTTGAATGTCCAGTATGACTGGAAAAATGAAGAGGATAAACTCATGTACCCAGATCAGTCTTTTTAAGTTTGAAATGCAGTCAAGCTCTTCTGTGTCCTGGTGACAATTTTCATTTGTCTTATGTGTCTTGACATCAGGAAAGTTACCCCACCACTGACACACCCACCTCCTCCAGCGACCCTCTATCCATGTTTTGTAGTTGTCCAAATACGCTTCAGTTTGAATCAATACAGCTGTCTACACCAGTAGTATAACAGCTTATCATTATATATATATACCTGGACTTCCACTGTCTCTGTCGCTGGCACAGATCGGAGGGAACATGATGTTGCCTTGTACTTCACGTGGATGGAGTACAAGACAACGGCACAAATTCTTATGGTCTAGAGGAGAGAATTACTCGATTTTCTCTGGAAAAAGGCCAAGAGCTGCTGTTGTAATGAACACGATAGACTGGAGCCAGAATTAATTGATAATATTTTACTGTACTGTGTTACTGTACATCATTTACTACATAAGTGGATTTAGTGTTGAGCTACTCTTTAATAACATCTGTTATGAATCCCTCACATTCCCAAGATGATATTGTCATTTCCTTGTCTGAGAATTGTAATAGGTAGCAGCAATTCTGAGCCATTGTCTTTTCTTCACACCTGACTTAAAATGCAGTAAAATTAATCTTTATATTAAAAATTAAAATGAATCTATTATATATAATTATACTTTAATTATATAGCACGTTTCATACACAGTTGTAAAATTCAGTATGGTTTACAAACTGCATAACTGATTTAATTTCTCATATAATGCCTCAGCCAGGGTCTTTTAACTGTCACGCTCAAGCTTTCCATGGAAACTACACAAGCTCTTTTAATAGTATTCTGCTGCTTTTATTTAACTGCACATAAAAACACAACCATCTGCCATTAGGCTACTTTAGTTTTGTTCTAACATACAGTACGCATTTAAAGATACACGTCCTGACTTTGTTTGACAGCACAACATCACACTAGACTAAACTAAAAGACTTACGTTTCTCAGGTGTTTGTTTGTTGTCACAGTGTTTTGTAGTAAGCCTCTCATAGACGCCTAGAAATCTGGTCCCCTATTTATCCAGCAGAAAAGGAGTGCATAAACTTCTGTCATCCCTCATGAAAAATACAGAGGATTGAAGGGCTGGGAGCAGACACTGGGTGTTAGATAATGTGATCTATTTACACTGTGATAGCAGAGAAAGACACAGAGGCATGCAGGGAAAGGTAAGAAAGGGAGAATGAGGCTTCAACACTATGCTACCACCCGTGACACTGGTGTCTTCTACCTCAGCTATCCAGATCTGAAGTGAACTTAACTGAGCTAGAGTCCTTTTAAAACTTAAAAACGCACTAAATAATAAATAAAACAATAAAATATTGATCAACCCTTACATAACTAAAGGAAATACACATCTTGCACCACTATGCATGTCAAATTGTACAAGTAGACAAGACAGATAAAGAAAAAGGTAGGATAAGAGCATATCATGGTTGCTGTCCTCCCATTTTGTCATGTCAAACCAGACCAAGCCATGCCATGCCATGCCATGCTAGGCTAGGTTAAACTAGGCTGACTTTGCTAAGCTGAAGGTTGTACAGTCTCCTCTAAAATGGGATACTTGATACTCTGAGCAGCACTAATTGTGGTCAGTAATCACCTGTGTTGGTAAATACTGTGTAGAGCCGCTGAATAGGGCTGGAGTGGAAGTGTAGCCTCTTTGGCTACATTTCTGAATCCATTCAAATGAACCACCTGAAATGTCGCTATTTTCAAAGGTAACGTACTGTATCTTATCATCAGAAATGATCATTAAATGTAATATCATGTTATTAATGCATAAAGTATTAAACTAACCTATTTTCTACATTGTGATGATTTCACTCAAATCATAATTATCATAAGGCGCTGCAGTTTATTACAATTACAATTACATTTAACCAAGGGTTCCTAAAAGACCAAACAAATGAATAGAGTCATCATGAATAAATGAATAAAACTGATAAGGAATTTGTCAATAATTCTATATATATATATATATATATATATATATATGATAATAATA
>LKNJ01004499.1:32310-50066 GCA_002120245.1 Maccullochella peelii
GAGATATTAAAAGGGGGGGGGCTTCTTCTTTTTCTTCCAATTTTAATATTCCTCTCTTTTCACCTCCATTTGACAATTCAATCATCATTTGAGTGGCATTTGTGTGTTTTGGTGAAATTCTGCTCGTTTGCCTTTGGATATCACAAGAGCTCTCATTGGTTGTCACCTAAAGTTGTGTGCTAAAATTTTCCAAACTGCAGGAATGAGCCACATATAAAACAGGCAAAATGTGAGATTTTGGGCCTCCCTGTTGACATGTTTGAGAAAGCCATATAAAGGTTAATGCAACCGACATATTTGTTAGTGGAATAATTGATTATTTTGTCTTTTATTTGTCCCTGATTTATTGTACAATGAAATATATTTGAGTGGATTCATTAGCGAGGTTCTTGAGGTACTTCAGTGACAGATCATTGCATCATTACAAATAAAATTTGCACCAGGCACCTTCATTTGCTGGGTTTTTTTCAAGAAAATTAATGTAATTTGCCAAAGACATTTTAGCTCCACTTGCCACTTGCAAGCTTTTATCAGAGCTTTCTATCATATCTTGCTGTGTTCATCAGCAGATCGAGTTTGCTCAATGGCTTTAGTGCATAAGGTTTTAGAGGATAATGTTTTATGTTGAATGTGTGTCTATGTACAGTGCAGGAAACTGTGTAAAAGGATCATTGGGCACTTAGAGTCATGTTTATTGATAAGCATCTGAGAAGCATGAAACGCCACACTGGGACTCCTGTCAACACGGTCATCAGAGGTGATGCCAGCAGCGAGTTTGGCAGTGAAATGAGCTCAGCGGTGCCCCTGCTGATGGTTTAGGTGTCTGGAGAGATGGCTGTCTTGCTGTCTGGTAGACGGGTGAAGTTGGGGGTGTGACGCTCTAAAGCCTGGGTAGACCAGCCAGATCAGCTTTCATGTGGAAGCAGGCAGACGTGCATACTGAGGTGCTCTGCAGGTTTCACTGTCGTTGTGCTGTTTGGGCCCACCACTCCACTGATCTCTACAGTCATGGAAGCTACCCTGGCAGCACACCTGCTTTTGCTTGGCATTGTGATCAAGTATCACTTACACAATTCAAAAGGGAGTTGTCTCAAGGTTTCAATGTGACTGGTGCTTCCACCCATGACAGGATTTCTTTGCATCACAAGGGTTCACCCTACCACGTGGTAGTGATTGAAATAACAGTCAGCTGACGTTAACGCTGCGCCAGTTCATGAGTCGGCCTCACTAAGCCTCATGTGACTTCAATGTGTTAATGACCCAAAGTAGTTTAAATGCCTCTTTAGGCCATTGGGTTTGGGCCTCTTCCTACCAGTCAGCAGAACTGGTGAATCATCTTGGATGAGTGGTGAAACATCTTCAAGTGTAAAACTGAAAAATCCAGTTGCCTTTGACTTAATACTCCCAGAAATCCTATGACCTGGTATCCTTGTTCCAGGCCTCTCAATCTTTGCCCACTCCTCAGATTTGTTCTGCGATTCATATAGGTCTGGTGTTGTACTTAGTAACAGCTGGTTCCCCAGTTGGAAAGTCAACCATTCAGAGCTTTGTAGGAAAGAGTAAGAGTGGGGAGGTCACCTTGCTGTGCTACAAAATGGCAACACAAATACTTTCATGACACTTGCCCTGTCTCTTCTTCCCCATTCTGCCTCACAAACTCTCCCTAGCCCTTCTTTCCAGACCTTGTCATTCCACACCTGTCCAATGGTTGCCCTCATACAGTTTCCGGCCTTTGCCGGTCACCGGACCCTGCTCATTCCTGCATACCAACCCCTCTTTATTCCATTAGCTCCACAGTATTTACAGTATACCTGTGTGGTTACTCCAATCAGTTGCCATGCCATATTATTCCAGCCATTTCTTCCTGTATCTGTATTCTGTATTCTCTTCCTGCCTGCCTGTTACCTGCTCCCGTAATCCAGCCCATCATCTGTTACCTGTGTTATGACTTGCTGCCTATTGTGACCTTCCTGCTTCTGCCCTGATTTGCCAGTTTGGACTGCATACTCGTTGCAGACTATAAGCTTGTTTTTGAGTGATGCAGAGATGGAAAAGTGGCCAATGGTATGCCACAAACGTCTTTATTCCTATTCTAAGTGGTACATCTGTGTCCGTGGTTGATCATTGGTATACTGTTGCTGATCTACTCGTTTATGCCACTTCTTAATGGTATGTCACTCATGTTCCCCTGGCAGATAACACTTTTCACTTTCATATACTGATTCTTAGTGGTTTGCTACTTTGACTAGTGGAATGTTGCTGCTGTTCAACTGGCATGTGGCACATAAAAATGGTACGTCATTTGTGCTCCACTGCCGCAGACTCTTACTGCTCACTATTGGTATACCAATGCTGTGTGCTACATCAAAACAGCATACCACTTGTGTTCCACTTTTGACTGGCAGGTACCATGTTAAACTAGTAGCCTATGCCATAACATTATACATTGTAGGCAGCTGTCTTGAGGTGACAAACATTTCTGGTCACTAAGCTAGGTGTGGCCATGAATAAAGTTTGACTAACAAGTTCTCCAAATTAAACAACAAAATACTTTGTTGGTCCATGCAAGAAGCATTTTCTTATCTGACGGCCCTATCAGCAGGAAAACATCATTTGTCTGTGCCTTCCAAAACCGTTTTATGATGTGAAAATGCTATGGTTAAGATTTGGCTTGGTTAGGTTTAGGCAAAGATCATGGTTTGGGTTAGGGTTACTACTTTGTTAAGGTTATGGGACCTTCAATTATAACACTTGGTTTACTGTAGGTTAGGGGACGATCTTGGTCATGGTTAAAAAAAAACCCAATGTTGACTCCTGGTTGGAAAAGGGAAAAGAACAGCAGTCTCCCATATTACAGTCCAATGTTTGAACATATGCTGTTTTGGGGCACTTGCTGAAAGAGGTCAGCTTTAGTTTGACCATTAATGCTTACTATATGCCAATAGGCATTGTGTCAAAATATAATTTATATTTATTTATTTAATCTAAGAAGTGGTATATGTCAGTGGAACATCAGTGATTTGTGATGTATTAGGCATATGTTACCACCGCAGTGGCATATATCAATAAGAATTGTCATATGAAAGTTGCTAATTACTTTTACAAATTACCCCCATATTTGAACCTATGCATTTATCAGTCTTACTTTTTTTATCCTTTATCTTCTTATTTCCATAGAAGTCAAAGCAGCGTCTGTCCAAGGAGCTGTCAGACTGTGTTGTTTACTGCAAAAGCGTCCACTTCAGTAGCTTCAAACACTCCCGCATCCACTCCAAGTTCTATGAGGTAGCCTCTTTCACAGAGTCCAAGGCACGCAAACACCTGAGAGAGGCTGGTGAGTCCATTCTCATCATTCCTCTCTGCTTTAGATAACAAAATGTATGGCTTAGATACTGTAAATACTAAGGTTTGACCCTAACAGGATTTTGATATTAATATTTATAGTCTGGAATTCTATCGATAGCAGATATTTTGTTTCAGTAGCTTTAAATTTAATACATTTTGTGTCATGGGGATGCAATTAATAACATGTATCAGGGGGTTCAGTCATACCCTATTTGTCAACTTTAACTATACTTCTGATATTATCTCCATTTCAGGGGCAGAATTTGTGCACCATAACTCACGGCAGCTGACCAGGGTTTATCCCAGTGGCTTCCGAACTGACTCCTCCAATTTCAATCCTCAGGAAATGTGGAATGCTGGGTGCCAAATTGGTGATTGCAACTGAAAAACAGACTTTATTTCTGTCGTATTGTTTTCACTATTAATGCTGCACTGGGCTACAGTTTGCATAAAGATTTCTTCTTTTCAACTTCAATGAACACATAATGGGAAAGAGGCAGGTTTGCTATTACAAACATAGGTAATACATTTCAATTCAATTCAATTCAGTTTTACTTATATAGCGCCATATCATAACAAAGTTATCTCAGGGCACTTTGTCATAAAGAGCAGGTCTAGACCGACTCCTTATGTGTACAGAGACCCAACAATTCCCACCAAGAGCAAGCACAAGCAACAGTGGCAAGGAAAAACTCCCTTTTAACAGGCAGAAACCTCCAGCAGAACCAGGCTCTGGGTGGGCGGTCATCTGCCTCGACCGGTTGGGTTGAGAGAGAGGGGAGGGAGAGAGAGAAAGAGAGAGAGCATGAGGAAAGCAAACATGCAGTAGCACAGCACAGTTCAGTTCTACATACAGATGTAAAGCAGCAGTAGTGGAAATAGTATTAATGTTAATACAAATAAAAGTAATAGCAATGTGGTAGTAGTAATACTAATAATAAGTCCAAAAACAACAATGACAGCAGCGGCTGCCGAGCATTAAACTGGGTTTTACAGCAAACAACTGCACCTCCCAAAATGTCAGACTGACTATTTTTTAGTTAAGTGTAGAGTGTACCCCCTCTTCAAATCTAAAGCCACATAACATCAAATTAACTTCCTAGGCAGGTGAAGTCATGTGACTTCCATTCTCTGTGGCAGTCATGTGAGTTTTGATCCTGAAGTAGCAGCGAAGGTGGTAGAGGAGGCTTCCAGTGGAGGATGCACAGAGTTGCGGCATGATTATCTTAAAAGAAAAAAAAAAAATATATATATATCTGGTGTAAAAAAAGGCAAGTCCACCAACAAAACAAAAACTGTAAAAAGAAAAATGATGAATGATAATAACCCTGATTTGACAGATGTTGCCATGTTTTGAAAAAAGCAGTGATAACAATCCCACAACTCGGATGCAACAATTACAGTTGTGCGAAACGACACCCGTTAGTGATGACAACACAAAATGATGATGAAGTGTCCAAAATCTCAATTTACTGTTAACTATAGAGTAAACTCCTGTTTATTACTGAGGGAGTTAATTGGGAGTGACTTCGGACTTGGTTTGAATTGTAAGTTGCTTTGGACAAAAGCATCATGCCAAATTAATATAATGTAATGTAATGTAGACCTTTGGTATTGTTTGGTATACAACATCAACGAACAGCAGGAAAGTCATGTTTTATAGGTTTGTGGTAGTTAAAATCTTAGTTGGCAGTGTGCAATGTTGCCCTGTGCTGCTTTAATAACATTTAATTCTCTCAAAGTGCCTGAATACAGCGTGTTGTGAATCTAAATTTATGGGCAAGAATAGTATGAGTCAAAAAAGCAAAAAAGTTAATCTTGTTACTTTTCCTTTTCATTCAGTTGCGTTGAATTTCCAGACTGCTGGGGAGGGGATGGACCTGAACGACGGACTGTTTAGTCAGAATGGCAACTGCGGCTACGTCCTGAAGCCCAGTTTAATGAGCAAGGCCGAGAAAAGATTTGACCCTGAGATGCCCCAAAACCAGGATGGCTACCAACCTGTCGTCCTCACCATACAGGTACCAACCACAAATAAGTAAGAAAAAATGTATCCCTGCAGTTTATTATCTATTTCAATCATTGTTTTATTGATGACACTGTATTTATGTGTTTAAGGTGATCAGTGGTCAGCAGCTGCCCAAAGTTAACATCAAAGAGGATTCTATAGTGGATCCTCTGGTCAGAGTGGAGATCCATGGTGTTCCTATGGACCAGGCCAAGCAGGAGACCAGACACATTGAGAACAATGGTACAGGACAGGCTGTAGGCCCATACACTTACCCCTGTAGATATAAATAAAGGAGGGAATGGATGAATGGACAGGATGGGTAACTTTTAAAATGTCAGATTTGGCTTAGTTCCACACAGAATTAAGACTTGTCTCTGAGCAGCGTGAGTGCTGACACTGACATTGTCCTCTCTGCAGGGTTCAACCCTGTGTGGTATGACACCCTGCGCTTCATCATCCACACTCCTGAGCTGGCCATGGTGCGCTTTGTAGTCGAAGACTATGACAAGACATCTAAAAATGACTTTGTGGGGCAGTACACACTCCCTCTCAGCTGCATGCAGCAAGGTAAGGTTGAAAAAACTGAGTTACATCTTATAGCTTCTTCTAGCAAACTTTGTCTCGCTATATAGTACCTTTACTGTCAAATAACTTGTTAATTTAAGAACCTAAAATGTCTTTATCCAAAATGTACAACTAGTTAGTCCTCTCATTTAAATAACAAAGGCTTCTTCTAAACTCACAATACCAATAACAACTCTCAATTTTTCCATAAAGAATAGCCTCCAAAGTCCAGAATGCAGTGCAAACATCTGATAGATTTGGGAGTTTTACATAAACCTCTTGTTCTGACATTGCTGTTGCATTCTACAGCAACCATGGAGGAATTGGGTGTAGTTATCTTTAAGTTTTGTTTTCTTTTGATCATAACATCATTATCTTGCGATCACAAAGTAATTTTTTTAAGATCTTAACATAACAAGTTTTGTTTTCTCTCTTTGTTTTTCTCAATTTAACCCTGAGTATCATCTTGTGATCAGTTGATTTGTTGAAAACAAAGATTGTTAATTTGACAAAAAAAAAAAAAAATCTACACATATTTAGTGTCGACAGTAATGTTAAGTTGATGTTCTAGAATCAGGTATTGCAACTAGTGGGTGCTGTTTAGGCAGCTGGTAGTTGATGGGGTTGAAGAAAAGGGGGGGGGGCAGGAAGTGCGCCAGGCTTTGAAGCCAATTTCATATACTGGCCAAATCATGTAATTACAACTTCTGGGTCCGTCACGTGATGCACACTGGCCCCAAGAGACTTTTCCCCATAGACTTACATTGTGAAAGAGACGTCTGTAAATCAGTGGATAATGTTTTTGAGGTATAACAACTAGCCAGTACCAACACTTAAATATCCCTTATTTAAATCATGATCTGCTAAAAAGTTGTAAAATGCTTAAATAGCCGAATCCAGAGTTATAGAGTCACTGCCATTCATGTGATCTAGGTAATTTTATACCTGGGAAGTCGAACTTTTTTGGCTTCCTGCGCCACTGAACAACTTTCATAGGAATGAACGAGGCCCCGCCTCCGACGCTGTATCCAGTTCTCTTTATACATCCATGGGAGAGACAGGACAGTTTGCGAGGCTCGAGCAGATGTGTAAAGGCTTGACTGAGCTGCGGTTGGACTTCAAAAACTTATGTGAGGGAAACCCGGAACATGTTGGACTGATTTATTCCTTCTCACACACCCACGTTGCTTACACTATCACCAACTCTTCAGTTCTTTAGTGTCTTTCAGCTCACTGTTTTGGTTTTACGGCCCGCAACTTTACTGTATTGGTTAAGTCTCAGCACTGCTAGTAGCGTTATGTCCAGCAACAACTCTAACTAGTCTAGTCTAGCTGGTGAACACAGTGGAGCATTTAGTAGCTAAAGAACCAGATATTTTTCTCAGGAGTTGGTGGAGACCAAAACAGAGCTAACAGAAGAGTGAATAATGAGTGAACAACTAGAGTGAATGCTAATGTTGTTCTGTGCCTGATGGATGCAACAGGCAACTGACTGCTAACATGTTAGCCATGTAAACTTTATAAGGTGATAATATGTCAAAAGTATGTGTGATGTTCAGCATGTTTCTTGTCAGCTTATTCTGCCCCCATGTTAATGCTGCTTTAAGTGTTCACTGTGTTATCTGTGGTTTCACCAGTTTATTATTAAAATTTACATTTACATTAAAATGGCCATAGTATGTTTAATCCAAGCTGTTGCACATGTGCTGTGCTATAAAGCCCCCTGAAGAAGTCCGCACCAGAACTGGGTTGCACCAGCTATTCATAAAACCTTCACTAGTTTAAACGTTAAGTCCTAAGTTCTCAGTAACTACTAACTAGTTTCAAACTAGCGATTCACTAAATCAGGTTGCACCATTAAAACTTAAAAAATGTCTCAGCTAGTAAAGACAGCGGCGTATAGCACAAAACAACACTTCCCGGCTCCACACGGAGCTTCGGGCTCATTATGTTTGATGCCATGGCGCTCGTATCGATGTGGCAAAGAGGCATGATGACGAACAGTAGGGCATAACTTTTGAGGGGGGACAGTGGTGTTTGTGCGTGGTGTACTAGCCTCTCATCCCGCTGCTGGACGGCGTGGCAGCTGCCTCTGAAGCCTGGTGCGCTCTGCCCTGCGGCCGCGAAGCGCTGGAGAGCAGACAAGTCGTGGCGAGAGTGACCGGGGGTCTCTGTGAGCCTCACGCCGTGGAGAGCGAGCCCTACGAGATATTAGGTTTTGCAGGGTAACGGACTCCTTCTGCTGGTCAAAGTTGTGGGTGTGGTGGGAGGGGCTGAGGCGGCAGAGAGAGAGGCGAAAGGTTTTACATAGGTTGCACCGAATTTGCCTACCCCTGCTTTAAACAGCATTTATCAAGGTTAAGGTCAGATATGTCGACCGTATTCCATAATACCTCTTTTACTCTTCACTCTAAACAGGTCAGATATTAGCATGCTAACGTTAGCTTTGTAAATTAGTTCATTTAGCTACACAACAGTTATACCTGGCAGTTAGTGGCTGTAAATGTTTAGTAACAACTAGTCTCTACATAACCACTAGTTTGTGTGGTGCAACCCGTTTTAATTTAGTGATGCGTAAAACTCCACCTAGTTAATACTTATGTTAGAACTAGGCGAAGTTTGAACTTAGGAACAGCTGCTGCAACCGACTCCAGGTCTGTGTGTTTGACTCTGTGCACTGTATCTCAGTAGTCTTAAGCAAATATTCCAGATTCTCTTTCGTTTGTATAAATAAGTCAAGAGGCCATGTTCTCCTAAATCTTCTGGTTTTGTTTTGTGTTCTCAGGTTATCGTCACATTGACCTTTTGTCCAAAGATGGAACCAGTATTCCTCCCTCCTCCTTATTCGTACATATCAGGATCACAGAACTGGAATAAACCTTCTTCACTCTCCTAATAAACAAGAAGTATGAGAAAGAACATTGTCAACACATACTATTTAGTAATGAGAGTAGAATCCTTTGTTCCTATAGAAAATACTTATAGTTCCTAAAATAGGATTTAATATTATTCTTATTTGATGTGAATAAATACTCCGCCAAATGTTTAGTGGTTCTTAGGCAGCAGTTGCATTAGATATGCATGTTTTTTGTTTTGTTCACTACAGTGTGTGTAACTTGTTCCTGTGATTGACTTGAACTTTGCTGCTCATGATTGGTGTACTGTGTCTGTAGCACACGTATTTGTTTCTGCTGAAATATTGTGTTGTGGAGAAGAATGTGCCACCAATATGTTTAGGTCAGGATGTATGTTTTCTGTTAGTATTTTCCTTTAATGAATAGCATTTCATGGACACTGTCCGCTGACCGCTGCAGTCCTCAGCTCTCAGCTTTGGTCAACACGCAAAACTTGAAAGCAATTCTCTTCCAGCTACACAGATAGCACAGTAGTTACCTGTCTGGTAATGTTAAGGGGGATATAGTGTTTGGTGACGTCTTCAGATGTCTTGTTTTGTCCAGCCAACAGCCCGAAAACCCAAAGATCTTCAATGAGCTATCACATGAGAGAAGGAAAAGCAGCAAATCCTCACAAATGAGAAGCTGAAACTAGAGAACTTTTGGCATTTCTGCTTGAAAAATGATTGAAAAGATTCAGTGATAATCATAATACTTCCTGATTATTTTTCTGTTGATGGACTAATCAATGAATCACATCGTCTTTTCAGCTCTACTGCTGACTATAGCTTTATAGCAACTACTGATTATACACGTAGCTGTACACTGTGACGAAATTAAGTATATTTTTATACTGCTACTGCCTACTGAATTTCACACAGAAACAAACATTTTGATAAGGATCCCTTACATTTGGTAAAGATATGTATTAAGCAGGACATTTTAACATTTTAAACTTATACACTGATTCAAATATGTCTGTGATAAACCAAAATCAGCTGATAATATCAGCCGTGCTGATAAATTGGTCCCAGGCTGTGTTATATAGAGTTTATAAGCATTCAAAGAGGACATACGTCTGCCAAGGCTGCACAGATATCCTTTTAGAAATTCATGCCTTGGTGAGCTCGTAGTACAACAGGATAGACTGAACAACATTTGACACAACATACTAATAATGAAACATATGCAAAGTACATAAATATAAACGATAAGCTAAAAACAATGTACTTTACAGCGCGAGTGGTTTGCAATTCAGAAGTCAAATGACCTGTTTAGGTTATTAGACATTAAAATACGCAAAATACCACAAATAATTGCAAAGACAACCCTAAACTAAAAAGAAAGGGAATCTTAAATGTACCTTTATGTTCTTCACCAGGTTGTTCCTGGTGTTCACCAAGGAACACCAAGTTTCCATCATTGTAATCTGTTCACAGGCTTAAGAGATATCCTGCTAACTAATGACCAAAATAACTACTGACCTACAAAACATATATTTGTTGGTAAAAGACAACATTAACTAAGGATCTAGAGCTGCAACAGCTGGAACAAAAAATTTGCTGTGACATCATTATAGATTCTTTAAATACTCTTTATAAATTCAGGGAAGGTGTGCTTCATTTCGGAAACACTTCTCTGCTTTCACTGTCTTACATTTACACTTAAAATTCCCACCACAACCACAGCTTTGAGCAGCTGCAGTGGAGCAACTGGAGGTCGAAGGTCACAGGCATTATGACACCTCCCAATGTTCCCAGTCGGATCAGAGAGTTTGAGAGGCTTGCTGCTTTTCTGCTCTTCCCATTAACACCAGATTCTTCTGCATGTCGTTCTTTTATAAAAGGCAAAAGTGATTGTAGTTGAATGCTTGAATAACATGATTATCTGATGAATATCAGAATTTAGTACTTATGAGTAGTCTTGTGTCATCATGATGCTATTTTTGTGGTATGTACATATTACCCATTTGTGTAAATGTGTTTTGATATGTCTATTTTTGTATATACGAAACATTCATATGTACTGTACAGTATAGCACCATGTAGTGTTTAAATGACCATTTGCTTGTTTTTTATTGTAGAAGACCTCGTATTCATTTGCCACACCTACCTGCAAATAAATATGATTTTCACTTACTGAAGAAATTATTATATCCTTCATTAGCACTGAGGTTACTGCTCTTCTTATTGAGCTGAGTTGTTAGTTTAATGCTTACATGACCAGAAATCTAAGGATGAGTTCATGAGCTCCAGGGCAAGATGGAGTATAAATATTAGCCTGTTGTGGAAAAATGCAGGCAAGACTGCGCAGGAACAATAGTGGGACAGGAACAATGTGCTATCATTTGTTATAGCCTAATCATGCCCTCGGGTCTCAACGTTTGCAGGCATGCATTAACAAACCAAATATCTGACCATTCCATACTTGTTTGTCCCTTATGCAGCTAACCTCTCAAGTGTCTTTAAACTTTAAGTACTATATTGTCCTTGCATTTCAGATTCATAGCACATTTTTAGATTTTAATCTCAAATTTATATTTAACTTTCTGTGACATATGGGTGGCTGTACAGTCCAAGCTTCTGTAATCCTTATCCATTGAGGATAAGGATTACACAGCATACCATGTGGACCAAAATGCTGTAGGCCTATCATTCATTCAAGGGTTGCAGTCCTGGCTCTCTTGCTGATATTTAGCCATTAGGCTACATTTGATTGACACACACAAATATTGGGTTGATGTTCTCGTGTGACTCTTGTGTTGAACCTCAGTCACCTCGTTCTCCTCATACTCTTTATACCAACTTGGGGGGCAAAACACAGAAATCAGTTTCAACATTGTTTTTGAGCCATATCACATGAACACATTTTTGAAGAAATGCAGGTGCATAATGGCCTTAGTTTTTCAGACATGCCTATCTTATGGAAAGTTATCCTGCTTTCTGAAGGCAGCAAATGTAGCTTAATATCTGACCCTTTTTAGATCACGTTATTAAACGTTTTAAAGCAATAGCAAATAAAACCAATTAGTTGGAATAAATAAGCGGCATAGATAATGGATGGATGGATGGAAAGTATGCGAATAATAGCATGCGGAACTTTCTTCCTGCTCTGTTTCCCACCGATCCACTAACCTGGGACACCAGACACGCTTGTCATGTCAACATGTCAAGGTACCTAGAGTAGAAACACGTGCTCCAGGTATTCACTTTCAGACTAAAACTTTTAAGATATGAATGTGTTCTGTACATGTATTTTAGGAAATACAAAGTTCAGAACTGAAAATGAATTAAGCATATGCTTAAAGTAAATTGCTAAGCACTTCCCCCCCCCAAATGTCATTATTCTCTGTATAGCGTAGCGTTATCTAGCTGGCCATGTAACCTAACTACATAAGATGCCATACACGTCGGGCCAAAAACATTTCAATAAAGAAAGACACTAAACAACGTAGAGGGGTGACTTTTCGTGTGACTGTGTAGATGAAAACCACGACGGTTGCTATAGACAAAACGCTAGCCAAAAGTGGCAAGAATTTGACATTTAAATTTGAAGGCACAACAGGTTCACTTCCGGTGGCAGTATAGCTGACTTCACAACGTCACACGCTGTCGACATTGTGTGAAAGACCTTAAATCGAGATCGAGTTTATTATAAAGTTCGCCACGCTGTATTAACATGGTTGGAAAGATAAAACATGTCCGTCAGAAGATTCACCAGGAGGCAGTGAAGCTTGACAGGCCGAGCAGCCTCACACAGCCCCCCGGCTCTGTGTTATCGCAGAGTTTAGAGAAGCCTCCTGCCTCGGGACTAACGTTACACACAATAAGTCATCCACTTCTGGAAAATAAGAGTGATGCCTCGAAAAATGTTAAACAGGTAAAAACTGTTGGAATAACGTTGACATGTGATGTTGAATGTAAGTTAACGGTGAACCAAGAATAAAGATAAGTGTCGAATTTGTGTCCGCAAACATACATCCAGTAAAACATGTATTTGTCTGACATTCAGACATTTTATGAATGGGCATGGTGATTTCAGGGAGATAGTCCTTTATCGGAGGAGTATCAGTTATTTAACTCAGTAAAAATTAGAGCTTTATTTTGAAGTCTCACTCAGTTTTAGATAACGTTAAGAAAAGGTGAATCAAATCTAAAACTCAACATGTAAGCAAAATAACTAGTACCTACACGATTTAGAAGAGTTAGAGCATGACTATGGTGGATAATTGCTTTGATAGTCTTGTACTTATTTACTTACATTCTACAACCTCACAGGCTCTGGCAGAGAGCTCCTTCCCCAATGGGATCTTTGCTGGCACTAAAATCACTCCAGAGGCCCTGGTACAAACACTGAAGTTTGAGGAACCTCCAGATGTAACGTTACCCATACCTGCTAAGAAAGGTAAGACTTGCTGGAAGTTATTTAGACTGAGGTCAGTTAGTTCCTCCCTCACCTCATAATGACTGATGCTTACTAATAGCTTTGCAGTTGTGGCGACTGTTTGAGGGGGGCAGATATATAGATACTTCTTACTACTTCTTGTAATCCTTATGTTACAAAAATAAACCAATGACACTTAAGGGGATTAGTGAAAAACAACTGTTTACTGATGTCATGTATTTGTTGAGTAAGGTACATTGGAAGTGCATTGATTAATATTTAAATTGTTATTGAATACACATATATACAGTACAGATATTAAATCAAACAGAGACTAAAGGGATACTCCAGCAAGTTTGTATTGCAAAGTTGGGGGGACTCACAAGAGACAGATTAAAAAAAGAATGGGCAAAATCTAAGCAGCAGAGGTCAAGATATCATGACTTCCCAATGTGTCCCAATATGTCAAATCAAGCTCCAAGCTCACTGGATTTTATTTCCCATAACATAACCAATAGAACTCTGTAAACTGTGTTGCTGTGAACACAACATTGACATATCACATTTCAAGTTGATATGGTGAACAAACCGTTTTTTGGCCACCTGGCAAATGTAAGTCCAGTATTCACTCTCTGTTAACTCTGTTTTTGGTCACTACCATCTCCAGAGAAAGACATCTGGCTTTTTAGCTGCTAAATGCTCCACTATATTCACCAGCTGTGTCAATCTGCTGTTTGCTGCTAAGCAGGTACTGAACAGTGGGGTTTTACAGCTCTAGGCTGAAATGACGCCAAGAGAGCAAACCAAAACAGTAAAGTTGTGGGCCATGACAGCTAAACAATAAGCTGTAACAATAAAGGTCTGTAAAGCCGAGGGTATCTGCAGATTCAGCTGATAATTCTCAGTAGATTCATCACTACCAGAGACTGGATTACAACGCTATTTTTACATTGTCATTTGATACATTGCTGTTACAAAAATATCGATTATAGCCACTTTAACAAATTCTGGTATTTTGACAAATTGTTGTCACTGACAAAAGGGAAGCGGCTATCAGAACCCAACCCTAAACACAACAGACTGGTAAATTAATTGCAACACCTTGCTGCACATCTTAAAGGACCTAAACAACTTCACTGTTGTCCTTCCAGTCCAGTGTGCTGAAAAGGTGGACTCCATTGGAGGTTTTTATCTCTCCTTTGTAATAATAAGCAATCCTGGCAGTCCCCTGCAAATAAAGGATGGTAATTTTGTACAAAGTGGCAGCACAAACTTTAGTGATCCTGTCTTTAAATGTTAGATGAATTGAAACAACTCTCTCAATTTATTTTTGCTCACAGATTTTTACACTTTATTCAATTTTGCAACTCCAAATGGAAAAGACGACAGGGTTGCAACACAGTGCCGTTGCACTGTTGGAAGGAGTAAGGGCTAGGGGGACCTGGGCCTCTGCAGAGCCTGGCCTTGTTGGGAATGACCAGAGTGGTGTTGTGCAGGGGCAGGAAACTCTAGGGCTGGTCAAGGCACAGCTCGCGCCTGGGCCTCTGGTTGAGGATGTCGAGGTGGTGGGCGGTCTGATGCAGCTTGGAATCACAGTTCCTGATCTCACCTGCAACTTTCTGAGTGTCATTTGTCAGATCTTTAATCTCGTCCATGATCTGTTGCCTCTCCCAACAAAGCCTCTGCTGGACCTTTCTCATCTCATTGATCTTTTTCTGCATGGTACCATCTGTGTTGTTGTGCTGACGCTCTTGGGTATTCTTCAGCCTGGCAAGGGTATACCGCAGGTTTCCCCTGAAGGAAGAAGAGTCTTTTACCAGGTTATCAGCAGTCAGCTTTATGTCCTTGCAGCGGGACTCCCACTTGACATAGCTCACATAGCTGGGCGTGTATTCACAAACTGGGAGATGGGAGCTGGGGGAGTTGATGTCATGAGTTATACATTTGGTGATGAGCTTGATGGCCTCACCTTTGTCCCAATAGTCTGCTAGCAGCTGAGGGTAGATCTCTTTCAGAGAGGTCAGTTTATCCAACAAGATACAGATCTGCTTCTGGAGCAGTTCTGTGATCTCATTGGTCAACTGTACCTCCTTCTTCAGCTCTATGAGCACAGGTTCTTGTGGCAGGACCCCTGTGTTCAGACTGTCCTTAACCTCCACACACTCGCCCATTAGTTGGCCGTACAAAAGCTTCTCCTCAAGAAAGCTCTCAGGGGTGTTTTTCCATTTGTTCCAGGACAATCATTTCCTGGTCCACCTGTCCGATAGTCTCAGATATCTGGGCCTGCCACTGGCTGACCTCCTTATGCCGGGAGGTCAGATACCTCATGGTGCTACGAGTGGCAGAGGGGATCTGCGAAAGATCATGACCCAGGGCACAGACAAGCTCCTCGTCAAGCTTCAATACCTGGTCCCTGTGAAGCTGAGGTCTACTTGCCACCAAGCTGTTGTTGGTGGGCAGCTGTGGCAGGTTGCATCCAGCACCTGAACTTAAAGGGTCCTCTCTTAGTATGCGAGGTCGCCTAACAGTATGAAAATAGGTTTATGTTGTAAAAAAATTGGCTTGACTCCTTCTGTCTGATACTGGTAAGAGTCAGTTCACCCAAATCCACAAACCCTAGTGGTATTTATACATGCGGATAAATTAGGTTTTATTGGTCACGGTTTTGAAATATCTGTCTTTGAGATTTCTACATCCACCCCAATGCAATGAAGGTGAATGGATTTAGTTTGTTGGGCTCACAGCATGGAGGAATGTGGAGAAAATGTCTTTCCAGTGTCCTTTTAACTCTGGATAATCCACAGAACATACTGTGAACATTTTCTATTGAAGCTACTTTGTGAATTGTCCACAGTACCAAGGACACTGTTTTCGGAAAGACCACTTGAGGTAAGTGAAAAGTAGTTTCGTTTGTAATTCTAGTGAATTGACTCTGATTGACTGATTTTTGAATTAGTTTTAAACATTTTTAAAGTCTTCATGAAAACAAGGAAGAGAGTTACTTACCACATGTCTGGTAACCTGAATGAATCAAGTGAAAGAATGTAAAATAAAATTTGAGAAAAACCATTCAGCCATTCTCTGAAAAGCTTGCTCTCAGTTCAAGTCACAGAACTAAGCTGAAGTTTGCCTGCACTCTTGCAGTGACCAAACATCCGGAATCAATTTTCAATTTTCAATTCAATTCAATTCAAATAGCTTTATTGGCATGCATGTAACAGTGACAATATTGCCAAAAGCGTCAAGTAATAATGAGATTAAAAGAATAATAATAATAATAATAAAAAAAAAGAATTAAAAAAAAGAAAAAAAGGTACAATTCATAAAAATCAAGGAAATAGCAAAAACCTACACAAAATACACATATGTGAGACTGTGGAAGTGGAACACACACTTCCACTGGTTTCTCTGTCCCTCTCTCTCTCTCTCTCTCTCATATTGTGTTTATCCTCCCAAAACACCCAATAAAAGCCTCAGTAGGCAGGGAAAGTAAAAGAGAGGGAGAGACAAAAAAGAAACTGAAACTTACTCACTTTGTGTTTACTTTGGTAATTGACCGTTCAATATTCTAAGGCAATAATGGCAGTGGTTTAAACCATGGCACCCCTTCATAGGTAATTGTTATTATGGCACCCCCAGCCCTAATTGGTCATGAGAGAATTTTGTAAATGTGATATTTAGTTGGATGAAGACTGAGGTTTTGCTAGGGAGGTGTGATAAGAGTGAAAATCACTGACATGATGTTAACATATTGTGTTGTAATTATTATTATCAGGTGTAATGCCTTTTATAATTTATTTAACTTGGGGAAAAAAAGATCATGCCAGAGTATTATATTAGCCTTGGGTCAAAGGTCATGAGCAAGCTGGTGTTAAAGAGGTGACCAATTGTCAGTATATTCTTTTTTGCAGTTATTCCACAAGAAATGGATTAATAAATTTAATGTTTTACTCACAGGAAATGATGCAAAATGTGAACACACCACATACTGAAACTGTGCTTACAATTAATATGTAGTGTGGAATTGGGACACAGTTAAGTACTGTGTTGTAGCATTGTATTCTCTGGCCACTAGATGGCGTATAAGACTCATAATTGTCCTCCTCATGCTGCAGCAGCACCACAGCAGACTACAGTAAAGGTTTTTGGGGGATCTCAGTGGCACTAATTAAGGCTATTGGAACATGTCCTTCCTGCTTTGGAACAGCAGCTTAAAAAGGCTGGCACGGAAATCTGAGCAGAGCTGTTGAGGAACAAAAAAACGATCATCAAAGGGATGGAGGGCAGTGGTAGCATGTCTCTGTGACTGGGGATGCGTCTGAAGAAGGGAGTGATGGATGTGGGCCTAGTTGCTAAGCACGCTGTGCTGCATGAAGCCTCACCAGACAACGGCCCGCTGCTATTTATAGACCAGGCGCAGTATAAATTTAGCTCATGCATGAAATCAAGGTTTAGCTGCATCAGTGTTTCCTTGCTTCAAATGGGAGACACTGTGGCCGGTACTGTCACAGTTTAAGGATGCTCTTATTCTAATATATATATTTTATATTTTTTATATA
>LKNJ01004500.1:0-18015 GCA_002120245.1 Maccullochella peelii
TATATATATATATATGTGTATACACACACACACACACACGTGTATATATATATATATATACACACATACATGTATGTATGTGTATATATATATGTGTATACACACACACACACACACACACACACACACACACCTCATCCAGCCTCTTTTTCTATATATTGGTGTGAAGAGGTAACATGACTCTGGTGGACTTGTTTGGTGCTTTGCTCTGTGTCTACCTGAGGCCAGTTGGTGAGTGTTGGCCGGTTCTTCTCATGGAAGAGGTTGAACAGTTGGTTCTTCTGGTCCAGGGCCATCATCTTACTGACCGCCTCGTTGTCCTTTTCTTCCTGCTCTAATGTCTGGACACACAAGAAGGAAATGTTTTTTCCACAGCTAACTCAATGGTCATGGCTCATTACCCTATGTGCCTGCTGTCTGACTATAGCTTTCATCAATTTTGGGTTGATTTATAGTTTCACGATACGGTTGCAGTGTCAACAGAGCCTACGCACATAGCCGTCATAGCTAATGTGCACCTCCTCAAAATGTAACTACATGCTGGGTGATAGAGATACCACAAGAACTGTGATTGGTCAGTTTGTTTTCTCCTACTACAAGTTTCAGATGCTTGTGGAGAAGCAAGTGGAAAAAGTCTCAGGCTACATCCACACTAATACGTTTTCGAACCCCCCACATAGACTTTTAAGAACACCTTTGAAAACTCTAGGATCACGTTTTAGTGAGGACGGGGCCTTGACATGTCCTTCCCCGATTCGTCATTCCCTTATCACATGACCCTTTTCAGGAAGAAAAACTACATCAGCCTTGACTACCAGGGGTTAATTCAACATGGATAATGAATTACAGCCGTTGTGCAGTTAAATTCGGCATTTTATGATGCTACAACTGCCTACATGCAACTGCAACTAAGCAACCAACCGCAGAGTAGGTAATCTGCTTCCTGTTTACACCGACACGCGCATGTGAATGGTCATGTGATATGCCTCTTCAGGAGTTTAGTACGGATGGAGATAATTTCTGAAATGGTGATAAAACGCTTGTGTGGACAGATCGTTTTCCTTTTAAAATGAAAATGTATTAGTGTGGATGTAGCCTCAGTGATCTTCCCCTTGTCAGTATCACACCTCTAGCAAAGCCATCTCCACTGCAAACCTTCTGCTCACTATCACAAATCAACTACACCAGAGGCACCTACGGCGGGGCACCTGTACCACTGTGCGCAATTCCACCTTTTACAATTCCAATTTGAATGCAGGCCTAGAGAAAATACTTTTAGAAAAATAATGCAGATGTAGGGGTCTAAACAAAAAGAAAAGAAACAATGAAAGATGAAAGTGAGTGATCACTGTGGTGGTCTACCCACCAGGCACTGCTGACAGGACTCTTGGTTTTGGGTGAATTCTGGGGCTTTGGGGAAGTATGCCCTCAGCTTGATCCAAACTTCAGAGGATACCAGCTTCCGTTCAGTCTCCAGAATACTCAGACCCCCTACAGAAGGAAGAAACATACACACACAGAGCAAACATATCAAAGATTATGTAATAGCAATGAAAACATTATTTGTTTGAACAATGTCATTGTTAAAAGGTATTTGCTAGCATTCTAGATGCTGATGATGGGACAGTACCGTGACAGCAGACAATGTCTTCATTGAAAGTCTTCATCTCGTCCTCGTTGCCCTCTGAGAGCTCTGGGCCGAACTCTACAACCAAACAATTCACCAAGAATGTTGACGGTCACAATCCAGAGAAGCTGTTGGTTGAATTTAATACTAAAATAAAAGAACACCAAACTGATTGATTCAGGGAATGTGAATCAGCAAGTGTCTAATAATATGACAGACATTGACAGAATTAACCATGCTGATGTTGGTGATCCCGTGACTTTTCCTCTAGCACCACCATGTCATCTTGTGTGAAAGGTCTTAACATCTATTATTTTATCTAGTACTGTATCTAGTATTGCCATGGAATTGGTACACACATTAAGTGTTTTCGGACTGGAGGAACTATTTCATAATTCTAAGAACAGAGTAAATGCAAACAGAAAAAAAGCCCTTGAAGGTATGTAGTTCTCCGAGGAGCCCCCCAGTGGGCAGTTCCTCTCAGGAAGTCACCAGAACTGTTTGGTCCGAAAACACCTATTGATGTCCTATTGTTAAGTTACCAGTTTTTTGTTTTTTTTCCCTGACAAACCTTCCTAAAGCCAAATCATTTTACAATGATACAATGAAAAGCAGCATATCTCTTGTTTGTGACACAATTGTCTTTTTCCCAATTTGGTTGACCGATTTTGCAACCATTCCTCCTACCTTTGCTGTTGTTGGTGTGTGGTCCCTGTCCATTGATCTGGCCGTTGTTGTGTTTGGTTTCATTTTCGTCCTCCTCCAGCTGTTCCAGAGCCAACTGCCTCCAGCTACGCAGAGATGCCTTGCCCACCCAGTAGCCCTCACCACTGACACACACATACAGGGATGAATACCCACAATACATTAGAGATCAATTCTGTATCACACCCTTGAGGAGGAATTGCATTGGTTCTAAAAATACCCCCAATTCACCTATTTTCTCTCTGCTGAAACATGTATCACTATTGGCAGCTGCAACAACACAAGAGAATGGAATCTTTAACTCTTTCCAGACATGGAATACGTTACATTGCTGCCTTCATCTATCTGTTAAAGTGACAGCTTTTTGTCATTCAGACAGAGGTGACTTTACGTTAATGTTACGGTTCGTTCAGACATGACAGCACAGTTACAGAAAGAGCTGCATGCTTGCACAATATTTGGCACCTAGTGCGTGAGAGGGAGCAGAGGGAGAGACAGAGGCAAGAGCTAAAAAAGTTATGATAGCGAGGAAGAGGGTTTTCTGTTCTCTCACAGGCTGCGTTGCTGATGGATTTTAAAACTTATTTTGCAGTTGAAGCCTTCAGGACCATCGTGAGTACGAGGGACGCTCACCACCGCCTCAAACAGTGAAACTGCTGATCCATTTTCACATCAGTTTCATCACGTTTTTTGATTGCCAATTCTGCTGCCTGCTTTATAATATCCATCAGTGCACGAGCAATGAATGAAAAGATGTTAAATTGGGACTGTTTAATTCTTAGTGGCTCACATGCTGTATGTAAAGTTTTTTTTGCTGGATGTTAATTTGTTCATTCACACATTTGGCACGAATGAACATTGGAAATACACGGAGAGACTTGTTGGTCAGATTAATATTGTATGTTTTTCTTTTTTACCTCTTTTGCCCTGGTTGCGCTGCAAGGGGAAAAATAGTTTTTAATAGACTGATCTGATATGAGAAGATCAATCTCCTTAAAATTGTCGCTTTCACAGTGTTTCCTAGTTTATTTAACAGATTTTGTGTATAAGGGACGATGATTGAGAAGGATCCAGAAGGCAGTACAAGATGCACATTTAATCTCTCGCTGTTTCTCTGTACATCACCTTGTGCTGCTGCACCCTTTATGTTGATCTGATTGCATTCAATTCAGACTTGTGCCGCGTTGAAAGTGATACGGAAATGTTTCAGGTCCAACAGTATGATTGCCATTCTGACTTTTGTTTGAAAGTGGACAGACATGAGACTGAAATGTTAAATTGTTGCTAGATTAACGTAAAGGGGTGCGTGACTGAAAGAGGCTATTTAAATATAATTTGATCTAAACTTGACTTGATGCACAACACTACAATCCATTAACATAATATTTATCCTGAGTGTGTTTACCTAAGTGTGCGTTTGACCAGGTTGGTCACTTCCTTGTAGTCTTCATTGAGCTGGTTCTTTAGTCGCAGCACTCTGCATCGCTGGCCAACACACTCGCTACACAGAGAGGAGCCTGAACAAACACACAAAAGTGGGATTTGTAAAAACGTAGACAACTAACATTATGGTTTTAGGAGCATTCAGGATAAAGGTTTTTTTCTTCTTCTAGAGAACGAGATGTGCTTCAAGTAAAAAGTTTTTAATCTGTCTGCAAACAACAGTCTAAAATGACAAATTCAACCACTTTTGCTTTTGTAATAGCCAGGTCAACTAGTGATGTTAAAGACTTATCAGTGATTGATTAACCATAGTTAATCACTCATCGAATTTGATCGATCAAGATCAATAAATTAGCTTTTCAACTAACCTTGCTGTGTTACTATTCCTCCCTTTCAGTATTATCCTTCGCATAACTTATCAGCCAATTTCTTTTGCGTTATAGTGAACAGCCTGCAGACATAACCCACCCCTGACCACCTCAATATCCTCATTCTAAAATAAAAGTTCACTGTTGTCAGAAGATCAAGCTTTTTTGTGATAAAGGGATTGGATAGAATTGAAGAGGAACTGGATAGGCTTTGGATAGTGCACAGCATGTTTAGTCTGATGTAATTTATGTCCTACAGAAAAGCGTGTGCAATACTGTTTTATTCCGTGTTTCAAAACATACGAAGTGCTATAATACCGGCTCACTTTTCAGGATCTACAGTATCAGCATGCTTAAAGCTACACAAAGTTGATTACATGTGTATATATCTGAATTGATGATTTTCAGATGTTTTATTTTTTTATTTTAGAATAGTAAGCTGATGATTGTGATACCTATTTCTGCTTAACTATTGAATTGGAAGAACTAAAACTTTCTCAGTTCAGCAGAAGCTCAAGATCTGAGAAGAGACCAAACCGTCTGTTTGACTGACCGTCCAGTCTCGGTCCTCCGCCGTAGCGCTCGTAGAGGAGCTGAGCAGCTTGCAGGGAAACCCTCTTGGAATCCCCCACCTTGTCTGGGTGCAGTTTGCCGTGAGAACACAGGAAGAGGGAGTTGTCGATTTCTTTTGTGGCAGTGGAGTCCTCCAGCCACTTCTTCAACCAGTCCAGGGGGATAAACTCATACGGCTCGCCTGAGGAGGGAAAGTAGAGAAGCACATCAAACATAAAGAAACACAGGTCCTCTGATTTTGATTCCATAAATCCAGGCGTATTCTGTGATAACAACTGGGTCCCTGTATATTATCAATATCCATATAAAAACACGTTAAGTATAGAAATTACTCCTTACAGTATTTGCTTTTGGCAAAAATCACAAATCATCCTGCTGCAGTAGGTTGTTGTACTAGCAGTATTATTACAGACAGGGGAGCTGTTGTACAAGTGAAGCAATAACCCCCCCAGTACTTTCACTGTCCCTTTATTACACTGTCTGTACCTTTAGCGTGTAAGCCACAACAAACATGTACACTCGCTTTAGTGTTTCTGTTAAGTGGACTGTGGGTGATTAGGGAATGTTTTTACCGACCGTCTCTTGCGGGTAAAAGCTCGTAGAGCTCCTTCACCTCCTCATGCTTGGCTTTGCCCTTATCCACGCTCTGTTTTCTCATGTCGGCCATCTCACTGCACCACTCCTCAAATTTATGGTTGTCTTGGTCCACCAACCTCTGAAGGAAGGCTGGGAGCCAGGACAGAGGTAAAAGAAACCATAAGACAAGCAACATGGACCAGGCTGAAGGCTGTATTTTTTACTATTAAAACACGTTTCTCAAGGCACGTCTTAATTCCTTGATGCAAACAAAGACTGAAGCCAGAAATGATCGCTGCTTTCTTGTCTGACTGCCATCTTTGTTTGCGTCAAGGAATAGTGACATATTACACACAAAAACATGAAAAATGTGAAATTGGTTAAAATTCTACTACTCACCTGGCACCTCGACGTTGGTCCAGGAGGGATCAGAGCACTCCTCTTCCTGGACCTTATACACCAGCATGTAGGCATTTCTGGAGCAGTGGTAGCCTTTACTGCACTTTGGCTTTCGTGTCTGGGACTTTACCGTCTCAGCTAGGGACCAAGGAGAGCAACAACTTTGAGAAAGTGCATACATTTACAGACATGACGACACATCATTGTGACTACTGCATTTAAAAATTGCTTAAAATGTGATGGGTTTTCTTTTACTTCTTAATCAGTAAAGAACATTAAAGACTGCTAGAACATAGCACTACATAAGACATCTATGAACTTCAGGAAGGTGGACACTGTGTAGTTCCACCTTCCTGAAAGTGTAGGAAATTAAAAAAGGAAAAATTAAAATATTGGGGAATACTAAAAATAGTAATTAGAGCATAAAGTTGCTATTTTTCATGTTAAATGAGCCCAAATGAAAATGCATAACGTTACAGTAATCACCACCTTGTGCATGAGTAAATAAAAAGCATGGTATAGCTGTTCCAAAGAGAAGTGTGAAATAATGTGGAATAAGTACGTAATTTAAAAAACACAATCACAAAAAGCAGTGATACTATTTCAAATTATTTATATAATGGATGGGGAGATTTTGAAATTTCATCAGGAGGAAAAATCGGGGGAATTGAAATTCTAGGAGAATAGTGAGAATCAGATCATTTATATCATTAATATTGTTTATAATAGATTATTAGTGTGTTTTCGTGCCAGATTCGGTCGCGGCGGGCGTGTCTGAACAGCCCAATTGGTTAACATGGGAGCCGAAAGGAAGCGGGCAGCGCATCTGCCTCCCGTCTGAACCCGGCGTTATTTGTTGGTGACATAAGATTGCTTTCTACGGTAACAGTTGGAGACAACTTTACCGCAGGTGCAGGATCGCCTGGCCTCTGCCAGTCAGGTATCGTAACAGTAGTGTGAACAACAGAGCAGTTTGTGCGAATGTGTGTTAGAGACGTAAATGGAAATTAAATGAATTGAATGAAAACAAAATTATGGTTTAATGTAGGATTAGGATATTGGCCTAAACTGGTAAATATCTTGTTTTGTTTTTTTCTTTTCGAAATCTTGGGGGAAATTTTTGCCCCTTGATCACGGTTTTTAGGGGCAAACCTGAGATTTCTTGTGGCATTTTTGCCCTTGCCCCCCGCTAATTTCCAACGCCAACAGTGTCCATTTAGTACCACTCACCGATGTCCTCCTCAATGCCAAGCTGCAGCTTCTTGCCTTCCATCTTTTCAATTTCCTCGTCATTGAATTTGTACCAGTCACCGGTACGGGCATCCTTCACGTGGGCAATGTAGTGGCCTGAGTAGGCACTGATGCCTCGATGGATCAGCACCGCACTCAGTTCATAAACACACTTCTGGTCTGGAGAAACAGTCAGTCCCAAAAATATCGACACGTTTACTTTTCAAAGAGACATCAACAGAAAAATGTCTGCTGTTGCTTGGGCATAAGATGTAATGTAGTTGAGCAAGCAAGGTATTGCCTAGAAAAACACTAATATTGATGTAGCAAGCAATGTACTTGTTGTGACAGCAATACATCATCCATATGAACCCTACTTTGACACTGTTGACCATGTTATGAGGATGACTGAAATTTTGTTCTTGCTTTCTGAATTTGAAGGACTTGGTCTTAGTCCTTTAAATTAAAAGAGAGATAAAGAGGAGCGTATGTAGGGCTGGGCGATAAAACGATAACTATCGCGATATAATTTTCCTCAATATAAATATAACAAATGTTCGATAAATGTTTGATATAATTAAACCGCCCATACACCAGGAGAGGGGGGCGCTAATGCACCTTAAACGCTAGTTGCCACCTGCCATTAAACAGAAGAAGAAGACGAACAGCCAATCATGTCGCAGAAATAGAGGTATGCTTACAGACACAGTGGCTAATAGGCTTGTAGTTGGAGTGGAATAAGCTAAATTCCGGTGAGCAAAATGAGCGACACCTAAGAAAACCCAGTGCCCATGAGCAGCTTGAAGCCGGACGAAGCCATTGTGGACAAGAAAGGTCACTCAGCTTCAGTAGTTTGGAGATATTTTGGCTATTTACAATCTGACAAAAAAAACAGCAAACTGTGCCGAAGACACGTGCCAGCTAAGACAGGCAACACCACAGATCTGTTTTGTTCCGCTGTTTGGCAAGTGTTTGTCATGTTCTGACAATAAAAAATAGTTTAAAACCACAATTAACATCTGGTTTCTTCAAATTTCACTCAGGAGCAAAAATCAGCCTTGAACTGATCAAAATTATTTGACATTTATCGTGATAATTATCGATATCGACTGATAAAAAAAAATAAAAATATTGCCCAGCCCTAGGTGTATTTTGTTTCTTCTGTATAGCTGACACATACCAGTGTGCATTGATTAAGAGAAAGTCCAGAATGTATGTATGTATGTCACAGAGATTCATACTGCTAATACCTTGTTTTCCTTCCAAAAAAGGTCCCATGTCCAGCTGCTCTGGAAAACTGATAAAGGTGTTCAGCTTCTTTTTGTGGCCTGTTTGTCTGGAGAAGACCACATTGTTTAATAAAACATACCAGCAGAAAGTAGACACTAACAGCATCAGTAATTAATCCAGTAATTGAACTAAAATCAGCAAAATAAACAGGTTTTTATCAGTTTTGTTATGTAAAAGCACTACACAGTAATTTAATGAGAGAATATACCTTCTTGCCAAAGTGATAAAGTCGCTATGTATGCTATATATGCTGTGCCTTTTTACATAACGCAGTACAAATTGATGGCAGACCTGTCAAAGACAAAGCGCATGAGCTGCAGGTTGAGGGTTGGAGGAAGGCTGTGCAGTCTGATCCTTCGGGTGGCGCTCTGTTTACTCTGACAGCTCTCACAGGAGTAGCGGTTCTCCCCGTCCAGCTTCTCCTCCTGCAAGGTGGAGGGTTGAGGGGTAACCATTGTGAAAACAACACACGTATGCCAAGACATTTTCAGATGTAGTGATTTAACTTTGGGACACAAACACACATAAAAATCTAATTCTAATTCAAACTGGACAGATGAATTGATTGATTGCTGGATGTTTGAGTGGTCGGGGGCAATGGGAATTTTTCCGCTGAAGTTTTCCTGTGATGTTTCATGTGGTTGTAAAAAATTTGTGGTGTTACTTTTGCTTGCAAAGTAACGTAGAGGCTTTTGACTGTCATCGTCTTTGTATCCAGTTCCACACAGCAGACCGCACAACTTTTTAATGGTACAAGCACAGTGTTTTTGGGGTGTATACATTTATTTAGTCTTCCTCCCCATCGCTGTGTTCCCGAGACTCTGACACATTATTGTTGTTACTAAAAAGATTTATTTCGTTTGTCAAGTGTTCATAACTATTTTCTCTATCTAAAAAACATTATTCTGTGGCATGCTTTCTACACAGACACTGAGACAAATTCTAAATGTGTGTGTGAGGATTGATGTTTTATGTGTCCTACGATGCCATCTATCCCTTTGTTGAGCCATTAATTGTTGATACATAATATGCTCATCCCAAATATGATTTACGGGAGTAGTTGTTAAGACATTTAGTGTGGCAGGGAATGATAGCTACCTTCAGAAACTCCGTGACACACTCGGTGAGGTTCTTGTGGCCCTGGATGTTCAGCTCCAGCTCGTAGAATCGGGACGGCAGTGCAGACGATCGTCCACACTGGTTACAGCTGGAGAACAGCCAAACCAAGATAACAGATTGGAACACAGGAGAAAACGCATTTCTGTATAGTCTAACATTATTTTGTCAATTGAGTCATTTTTGCAGTAATGATTTTTTAAATGTCAATTTGAATGATTTCAATTCAATATGTTGCAAGTCCTGAACTAAGCTAGCTTAATAATAATAATAATAAAATAATCATTCCAACTCGTCACATAAAAATCAAGTCAGCCAGCTATATGCCTCTGCATGATTCTGCCCCAAATCCAAATGATGACTACAATGAAAACATAACCTTTAATAAACCAAGCCTTATAAAAATACCTGCTATCTAGCTTGCTCCATTAACATGACAATAACAAGGCTTTCATCTCCCTGAAGAATGTTAAATAAATGGCTGTTAAACCCAATATAACCTCTGACTGGCACCACATCTGATAAAAGTGTTACACAACTGACTTTTAAAAAAATGTCCTTAAGAAAGAAGAACAGCACATCTCTTGGAGCAACAAGAAAACTTCCCCTCAGCAAAGCCTACCTGTTCCCGTATTCAATATTATAGCATTCTCTGACATGTCAAATATATGACACAGTCTAAAAGGAACTTCACACATCCAAAAGTAAATGTTCTTTATCCAAAGAATCGTTAAGTTATTTTAATGTGAAAAACAGAAAGGCCAAACTATACAACTGCCCCAGTCTGAACCACAGCCTGACACCTCACTCACAACTGAGGTTTGGCTTGTATTTCTGTGAGGCTGCCAAGGTGACCGGCCTAATTTTCACTTCAGCAAAGAAGGGGTGGGCAACAAGACATGGGCCATATTGCAAAGAAGACAGTTTTGACATCAAGACAGGACATAAAATAATGCACCAAACATGCACGCGCATTTTGCTGAACTTGACGCGGAACGTCAAGGTTGTCAACTGTTGTAACTAACTAGCAAACTAACGTCTGCTCTACTCAGCTAGTTATGTCTGAATCAGAGGTAAGAAACTGGTCCTTTGTGAGGGAAGAAGCTCCACTCTGTAACACTACTGTATAACCATGTTTCTATAGTTCCAACAACTCCAACAGAGTGATATGTCTTCTCTCTAGCTGATCGCCTCACGTCAATTTCACCAACTGTTTGTACAGAATCACTGTGACTGGCTAGTTACGTGCTAGCTAACACTGATTGGTTGTTGGATTCAGACCGGGTCAGGTTTATTAAAAAACAAAATACAAAGGGACGGGCCCTCACAGACACACATTTTTTGAAAGGAAGCCTTCAAATAAATATTGTCAGTGACATGCAATGGTCCAACCCAACCAAAATTATAATGAAATAATATTGCCCACTGTAGCTTTAAGTATAAACTTGTGTCAGGATAGAGTACTGAGTGGTCTTACACAGTAACGTAGGAGAACTGTCCACAGAACTGCCGCTGGATGACATCCTGCAGGTTGGTGTTCTTCTGCTTGGACAGCGTGTCCTCCAATAGAGACAGGAAAAGCTTTGAAAACTCCTGGGCATCCTGAAAATGAAAGGTTTGAATTCAATGCACTGCAAAGAAACCAAGTCTCAAAAGCCTAACCACTGATAAACATGCTGGCAGTCCCATTCTCTGTGTTAATTCTGCTGTGAAATCCTCAAACTAATAGTTTGTTAATCATCTAGTTGACCTCCTGAAAAGTTACCAACAAGCCTTTTGATAATCACAGTGGGTCAAATTTCAAGAAATCACTTTGGGCTCTGGTCTTCTGATGGGTGTTAATTTTATTTTTACCATTTACATATTGAGGCGATATAATGCACAGCTCTACAGAGAAGTAAGTGTGACAAAATTCTTAACACAATTCTCACAATGAGTAAAAAACAGGACAATGGAATCTTAGTGAAATCAATCATCTTTCAAACTGTGAAACAAGCCCTGTATTTTTAGTTAAAGCTATAATATTTTGCCAGGTTTCATGCAAGGATTTACCTGCTGCTGTCCTGTGTCCAAGCCAAGTGCTTTGACCAGCCCCGAAGGGTCAATGTACTTTCTGTTGCTGTTCTGCAGGAGTGCAAACAGATACTGCAGATGCTCACAGATGGACTGAGGCTCGTATTCTGAAAAAGACAAGAGATGTCTGACTGAGAGAATGAAATGCTTTCATCATATGAAAAGGTAAAAACCTACAGAGCAATCAAAGTACAAGTTTCCAGTGTCATGCTAGCCTCAGTCACATCTGAACACTAGCCGATATGTAATTATTTGACAGAGGCCATTAGCTCTGTCAAATAATTTCAAACAGTCATGTGAAATTCTTAGAGAAAAACTCAAGATTGCCAATTCCCATGTGCAAAAAGATTAATTAAAGATCAGCAACATGGTGATGTTTAGTTATTACTTCCAAAAAGACTAGTTATTGCTCTGTTAATTTGACTGTTGGTCAGCAAATCTGATCAAGAACTTATGAACGGATTACAATGTTTGTGGAGAGATAGGCCTTTCGCACAAAGCACAACTAAATTGTTGTGCAAATTGGCAGTAGGTCAGATTTAAGATGTATTGGTTTACAAAATAATTATAATCAAAATAAACAAATTTGATATAAATTGATGGTGAAGATTTCTTTGGGTATAACATCTAGCTGGACATTTGTTCTGTATAGTAGGTTGTTTGTGTTTTCTGAATGCCTTCTGCTTTAATCTGTGCAAAAATGTCAAACGATTAATGAATATTATATTTGTGTGGGTAATGACCCAACTAGAATAAATCTCAAAACTTTAAATATTGCATTATCCTGATTTTGTATCTTATGATGGGATACAATAAATAAAGATTTTGGTAAAGGATTTGATCAATTCTGGTTTTGGCTTGTATAGACATGTTATGTCTACGACAGTCTTTGCCTTGAAGGATTTATGTAGATATTTTGCACTAATCAGTACTGAGAACAGGGTAAGAAGCCCTGAATGTTGCTGGTGGTGACATTGAAACCCCGGGATAAAACTGGAAGCTGGTGGTACTACTTGAAGTGTATGCACAACGAACTGGAAATACTACACCAAATCTGGCTAAAACATGCTGACTTAAACCAGGAAATCAACAAACATAAAGAAGCATCCCCAGTATTTAGTTTTCCATTATACCCGACTCAATATTGTGTTCCTGTGCTCGGGAATTGTGGCACTGATAGAGGCTCCTACGCAGCTCCAGGTTGTGGAACCACACTTGCAGGAATGTGTTGACGTAACATGTTGCACCCAGGTTGGTCAGGCCAACAAATGTGTTCTGGAGGGGGACAGAGACAGAGACATAGAGAGACAGAGAGGATTAACTGTGTCTTTAGATATTCTTCCATCTCTGGTCTTATGATAACTTTCCAGGACTCAAGTAGTCCATCTACAACAGATGTGTCATCTGAGGAAAAAAGACAGGTGAGTAAACAATTTGCAGTATGTCTGGCCAGTTAAAGAAATACCTTGTCTCTGCGCTCTGAATTCGGGTCATCAATATTGTGAAAAGCATTTTCATCAATCTCCCCAAGCCACGCCTGCTCACCAATACCCACAAGACAGTTGGGATTCCCTTTGCAGTTCCTCCTGCAAAAGCAAGTCATGATCATTACTGTTCCAATATCTACTTTAGAAGTATCTCTCTTTTATGTGGAGACAAAAGTCAAGTCAGATGCCATCTAAAAATCTGACAGTTTAATGAGGTTCTGCATACAAAGCTACACACCCTTTGAAATTACCATTTTATAAGCAGTTAGGAGCCACAGAGCAAGATAAAGTAACAGTAACATTTCTGTGTGCTCACAGTGCCTATCATCCTGTATATTACAGCTATCTTGAGGTATGCCGAATTTTAGAGTGGAGTCGATCAACATGACCTTTCATACAAAGTCCACACAGCTGCCCAGCATGCTATGAAGGCTTGTCCACAAGCAAGAAAACAAAATCAGACTTTTGTTGCACATTAGCATCCCTCTGCGAAGCTGGCCATTAAGCTCTCATCTTTAAAATATCATTTTACATCGCCAATTGTCATTTTAAAACACAGAGGCATGCTCAGAAATGTTACAGTTGTACCTGCAGGTTCCTCTGTTGCAGGCCGAGAGATTGACGCGATATGCTAGCTCGATATGCTCCTGCCGGATTTCTTCTGGTTTTACCGTTTCCACCCAACGCCAAGCCGCTTTCTCCAGCTGTAAGCGGGGAGCCATAATCCTACGATGTAACGTTAACCACTAGTCAGACATATAAATCGAAAAAAGCCACAATGCAATGACCTGAGGTTAACCAAACGGTTTCCATAAATGCTAACGTAGCCAGCTAACAAGAGCTAAATAGGTTCTTGCAGGTCATAGCTTGTTTCTTCCTAAGCAACTTACCGTTAGCTATGTGGTGCTATTTAACCTAGCCAGGTGGTATTCGTTTAGTAGTTCCCTCACTACCCTACTGAACTTAAAAAGTGAGCATACGACACCACACATTGCAACAACACATAGAGCACTGAATTACAATAAATCACGACAAACAGTATTTGAAGGGTAACGTCAGGAGTAATGACTACCCTCGTGCTAATGTTAGCTAGCTAGCTAAAATTTAGCTAGCGCGACCGGCAGTGTTAGCAAGTCATTTTCGCTGCATTTTCTATTTAACCTGACGCTAACGTAACGAGTGTATTGTGTTAAGGTCAAATATTATCGAACCTTTCATTCGTGCAGCTACTTCACCAAAATATTTTATGTATTTTCACATTTTATTCACGGTTTATTTTAGATTTAGCGCCCTTACGTCAGTTTATAAATAAATTATTTCTCCGCTCAATATCAACTCGACGTCATCAAGTGACGTAGGCGACGTCTCTGTGTTGTGACTGGAGGAAGGAACGGATACACGCGGAGCCTTCACGGGCCTCTTTTATGTCCGAATTAACACAAATGTCACTTCAGTGCTTTGCTCACAATATTTTATTGTGTCAAATGTGTTATGTAATAAATGTTTCTTTTCATTTACTTTTATTATGAAAAGTGTGTTTTAATTTTATTCATATGTTGTGATGTCAATACTAGCTACGTCTTTATTATGGAAGGACCAAATCTGACTTATTTGGAATGAAAAATAAATACAACAGTAGGCTATGTGTTCTTTGGTGGTCTAATTTAGTTTGAAGCCCACTCCTGATTGGTCTCGTAGAGCTGGATTTTTTTTTTTTATATGGTCAATTTTATGCATAATTATAAGAAAAAATAAAAATTCACAATTTATATGAAACCCTGCTTAGGCTAAAGTGGAGCTGTCCAGCCCACCACGGTGCTGATACAGCTTGCACTTGCACTGTATTTATTCACTACTGTACATTTTCTAAATGTGTGTTTTGTAATTTCAATGAGCTGTTTATAATTCTAGGGGAAGCCAAAGTCTATGTTTGTATCTCATAATAAAAGCTGATAAGTCAAAGAATATGTGAAGCTCCTTTTAAGTTGGTGACTAACTATGCTGTTAAATGTTAATGACTCACGATGTAACACACATATCTAGCCTGAAGTTTAACTGAAGTAAACTACTTCTAAGCAGAACTGCATATGAGGAGATTTAAATGTTAAATTTCTTGGGGTTCCTTGGTTGATTTTAATTCAAGTGTTTGTAATATTTGTTATTATATTTGTTATTATATTATTAATATTTTTAATTATTTTAATACTTAATATTTTTCTCTAAATTTCAACAGTCATTGTACACATATGCAAAAAAAAAAAAAAAATCCAAACCACTTGTTAATAACAGAGGAGAAGGAAGCTTGATAAATTCTGCTTTTGGTCCTAAAAAGGCTTTGGCCTGCCCTCTTAAAGGTTCTATGTGGAGTTTTCAGAAAGTCCTTGTTATTAATGACACCTGGTGGCCGTTAAGTGAGCTGCAGTGAGAATTTGTAGAAATAGTCACACATGTGTTACAGAAAATTTGAAGTCACAGAGATTTTTTTTCTCTCCCACAAACACAACATTCTCAAATTCTTCATTGCAGGTGCACAAATCCTACGCTACGAATCACAAATAAAGAAACTCATCAGCTCACACTTTNTGTGTGTGTGTGTGTATATATATATATACCAGAGTTTAATATAAGTCATAGACTGACAGATAAATTATCAATATTTTCTGCAGAAATCATTGCAATCATTTTTGGACTTCAGTGGATAGAGCAAGTTCAACCATTAAAAACAGTCATTTGCTCAGATTCAGCAGCAGCTCTCAGAGGTCTGTCATCAAGGCAAACGGTCAGAGAAGATCTCATGACAGAAATTCACATTATGCTGCTGAAATTACAAAGGATGGGTATAGATGTGCAGTTTTGCTGGGTCCTTGCTCATATGGGGGTTAAAGGTAATGAGGAAGCAGATAAATTGGCAAAGAAGGCTCTTAAAATATTAGATAACGAAGCGATAAATGTAGCTTATGGTAGGGGAGAGGCAAAATCTTTAATTAGAACAGCCATAATGAACGCCTGCAAGAAAGACTGGGATACAGACAACAAAGGGAGACATTATTACAATATACAGAAGTCAGTTCATACTAAACAAGTTAAAGGAAGATATCGTAACCACAGAGAGGAGGTCATCATTACGTGACTAAGGTTAGGGCATGCAGGTTTGCACTCCACGTTATATATAATGGGGACAAGTCAGTCACATCAGTGTCAGTGGTGTAACAAGCTGGAAGATGTAGAACATGTCATCATGCATTGTAATAAATATAATTCAGAGAGGGAGACATTAAGAAATGCAGTACATGAGACAGGACAAGAATGGAGTTTAAAATCAATACTGAGCACAGGACGACTTCAGGGAAATCAGAAGGGGGTTGATAGGGTATATAATACAGGCAGGTTTAGNGCTCACACTTTTGCTACAGTTGCTGCAGTAAACATGGTGCAAACACATTCACACACCCGGATCAAAACATGTGAACAAAATGAACAAAATGTGCACATCTGCAAATCAGTATGTGAATTTGTGCAATGAGAGTTGCACACCTGTAGAATATTTTCTCACAAATATATATTTTTTTCTTGGATATATTTCTATCACAAACACAAGTCAATAACTACAACTGCTTGAATCTGCCGCTACGAGTCTCAAATGCTGTTTTGTCGCTCACAAGTTACAAGTTCCTTTTGCAGCACATAGCTCAGTGATATATGGAGCTAAAGTGATTTGTGGACTTGTAGCCCTGAGGCCAGGGGTCACTAAGGTTAGGGCATGCAGGTTTGCACTCCAAGTTATATAAAATGGGGAAAAGTCAGTCAAATCAATGTCAGTGGTGGAAGATGTAAAACATATCATCATGCATTGTAATAAATATAATTCAGAGAGGGAGACATTAAGAAATGCAGTACATGAGACAGGACAGGAATGGAGTTTAAAATCAATACTGAGCACAGGACAGGACTTCAGGGAAATCAGAAGGAGGTTGATAGGGTATATAATACAGGCAGGTTTAGGAAGTAGGGTGTAATGTTATATATATATATATGCATGTATGTATATATGTATGTATATGTATATATGTATGTGTGTATCTATATGTATGTGTGTATATATATATATATTATTAGTTGGGGTTTTTTTATTTTGTTTTTTGTTTTTTTGTTTTTCTTTTTTGTTAGATTTTATAGACCAACCAGAATACAGATGAACTAAGGCCATGAATCTACACACTCAGATACAGTAGGTGGCGGTATGCACCTTAAAGTTGGTTTGCGATCCGCCAATAAACCTAAAGAAGAAGAAGAAGGCGGCCAAGGGGTCACCTGCAGGTGGCAGTAATGCAACTTGTGAGCGACAAAACAGCATTTGAGACTCGTAGCGGCAGATTCAAGCAGTTGTAGTTGTTGACTTGTGTTTGTGATAGAAATATATCCAAGAAAAAAATATATATTTGTGAGAAAATATTCTACAGGTGTGCAACTCTCATTGCACAAATTCACATACTGATTTGCAGATGTGCACATTTTGTTCATTTTGTTCACATGTTTTGATCCGGGTGTGTGAATGTGTTTGCACCATGTTTACTGCAGCAACTGTAGCAAAAGTGTGAGCTGATGAGTTTCTTTATTTGTGATTCGTAGCGTAGGATTTGTGCACCTGCAATGAAGAATTTGAGAATGTGTAACTGCTGTGTTGTGTTTGTGGGAGAGAAAAAAAATCTCAGTGACTTCAAATTTTCTGTTACACATGTGTGACTATTTCTACAACTACAAATTCCACTGCACAGGTGCTCAGATGTTTTGCCACAATACCTTCATACTTAGCTTAACTTAGGTTGCAGTGAGCCCCTGCCTTGCATCACTCTTATGCTAGTAGAAAGCAATCATCATTTATTGTTGTGTAAAATCAACACTGTTTGTCATCATACATAAGTTAGCATCATGGATCACATTAGCTGGTGAAGTAATTTGGGAAGCAGGCCAAGTAAACACATCCACTCAGATAGTATTTTGCTTGCAATAACGTTAACGAGCAAGTAAGCTACATACTGAGCAAGTGTTAAAAGAACTTGTTGGACACCTCTCCTTAAAATCTTGCTCCACTTCTGCCGTGATGTTTCCTCCCCCGATTCAAACTAAC
>LKNJ01004500.1:21130-31130 GCA_002120245.1 Maccullochella peelii
GTTGGAAATAAATCCGCAGAAGTTGTATCCCTGATGGTCATGAGCTCTTCTCTGGTGAAAGAGTTCCGGGTACCACGGCAGAAAACTGAATTAACAAACAAAACAAGACAAAACAACGCACACCAACACACCGAGGCAGCCATCTGCGGCGCCATCTTATCTATCTAATGGCAAAAGCAAAAGCAATAATGAAAAGGCAAAAGCAATGTGGGAAAGGCAAAAGCAAAAGAGGAATAGCAAAAGCAAATGGGGAAAACAAAAGAAAAAGGGCAAAAAGAAAAAGAATTATTTGTCTTTATATATCCACATTTATTTATTCTTTTATTTATTTCTCTTTATATTTCCACATTTATTGTCTTATTCTTTCCCAGATTTATTCTTTTTTGTGGCACTCCTATGATTCCATAGTAGGGATGCTGAGCTGAACTGGAGATGAAAAGAGGCAAGGCATTTGGGAGTGTGCATAATGTCACATCCTTTGGATTTTGTTTGGAAGTCCTTTACATAGAAATCAGTCCACAGGCTGTTGTAGGGTTAGAGAATGTCGGGGAAGGTCTAAACTAAAGGTCTTTTACGTTAGTTACAATCCGTTAACACATAGGCAATACAAAGTGATTAATACATGTAAAATGTTACGTATAGTACCTTTAACACGCAACTTTTTCATATGATGTACCCCAATATTGTCTGAACATTATAACGATATTGTTTGAACAAAAGCAAACTCATGTCTTTGATGTTTGCGTTCAGAAAATGTTTTGTTTAGGCCCTGGTCTGCTCTCACATGTTGTCTGTATAAATATTAATCTAATTATGACAACTAATGGTGGCCTACTCTGCATCTCTTTGCATTAGCTGTTGATATATATAATCAGCTTAGCTGTGCTATCAATACCCTGCCATTGCACATGTCTCGTGCTGCAGCATTCTCCAGGCTGTACAGACCGCTGATGCATGATCCAGTGGATTGTTCAAACTGTTTAAATTAACATCATGTCCTTTCCAAGGTTTTAGTGGTAGGACAAAATGTTGATGCAAAAGTGGAACTGTTTGCATATTTTAAGGTTGTGAGTAGACTGCAGACATGATAGCGTATGTGCAAGGGTGGTAAACAACTGAGCACACGTGACAACTGCAGAAACCAAGACACATACTCATGCAAATGGTTTACCATTACAATGCATTAACTGCATCATTAGATCGGACAGCTAATGGCCATATGGTTAGGTGATGTAATCATTATGACAGGTATGCTGACTGTATGTGTATGAGATAATTCCACGCAATGTCATGCTGCTGCTGTTCATAAGTATTTTATGGCTATGGGTTCATGTGTAGCGTAAATTTGACTACCAAGAACCCGATGGTCACTCTGTCAGAGCTACAGCATTCCTCTGTGGAGAGAGGAGAACCTTCCAGAAGGACAACCATCTCTGCAGCAATCCACCAATCAGGCCTGTATGGTAGAGTGGCCAGACGGAAGCCACTCCTTAGTAAAAAGCACATTGCAGCCCGCCTGGAGTTTGCCAAAATGCACCTAAAGGACTCTCAGACCATGAGAAACAAAATTCTCTGGTCTGATGAGACAAAGATTGAACTCTTTGGCGTGAATGCCAGGCGTCATGTTTGGAGGAAACCAGGCACCGCTCATCATCAGGCCAATACCATCCCTACAGTGAAGCATGGTGGTGGCAGCATCATGCTGTGGGGATGTTTTTCAGCGGCAGGAACTGGGAGACTAGTCAGGATAGAGGGAAAGATGAATGCAGCTAAGTACAGAGACATCCTGGATGAAAACCTGCTCCAGAGCGCTCTTGACCTCAGACTGGGGCGACGGTTCATGTTTCAGCAGGACAACGACCCTAAGCACACAGCCAAGATATCAAAGGAGTGGCTTCAGGACAACTCTGTGAATGTCCTTGAGTGGCCCAGCCAGAGCCCAGACTTGAATCCGATTGAACATCTCTGGAGAGATCTGAAAATGGCTGTGCACCGACGCTTCCCATCCAACCTGATGGAGCTTGAGAGGTGCTGCAAAGAGGAATGGGCGAAACTGCCCAAAGATAGGTGTGCCAAGCTTGTGGCATCATATTCAAAAAGACTTGAGGCTGTAATTGCTGCCAAAGGTGCATCAACAAAGTATTGAGCAAAGGCTGTGAATACTTATGTACATGTGATTTTTATTTTTTTATTTTTAATAAATTTGCAAAACTCTCTAAAAAAACTTTTTTCACTTTGTCATTATGGGGTATTGTGTGTAGAATTTTGTTGACAGAAATGAATTTATTCCATTTTGGAATAAGGCTGTAACATGACAGAATGTGGAAAACGTGAAGCGCTGTGAATACTTTCCGGATGCACTGTATATCCAATACATTCTTTCTTTATTTGCATACTTCTGTTTAAGTTTCTTCTGTCTTTATTCTTCATTTCAATCTTTCATTCCTTCCTTCCTGCCTTTATTCAAAAATGCAAAAATCCACAAAACTGGATATAAAAAGTTTACATTCCACAGTGAAACTGCAATTGTTAGTATTTGTTTACTTCAATGAAAGTTTGATTGCAGGACTTGTAATGGACTTTTTTGTGGTGCTGCCACACTTACAATAAGTAAAAGATTTCACTCTGTGAGCTCCGTGAGCTTAATTGACATGATTGTGTCATCATTTTGAACATTTTATTGTAGACTAAACAAGTAGTTGATTAATTAATATAATAGTCAGTAATGAAAATAACCATTACTTGCATCACCACTCAAATTCAACTTTCAGTAAACCATAAGGCATAGCTAATATCATCTTCCAAAGCGTCTTATTGACAAAATTGACGGCGTTTGTTGAACCAGTTGCATATTACTAAAACATATTGAACAAAGCATGCAATGAACATGGGGTGACATTGAATGTAGCACGTTGTCTGTCTGTCTGACTGCTGAGCAGATGAGTGGACCAGGCCCCGCCCCCTGCTCTTGGAGAGCGCCAGCCTCCATGAAACAGTCAGGTAGTCCCGGATACCTCAACCCAACCAGCTCTACATCGCTCCTCAGGTAAAAACTATCTTTATTACGCTTTTAGGACTAGAGTTTATCACTTTGGTAGTCGTCTTTGTTCAGAAATATGCCATATGCTCACATAATGAGTTACATAATAGAGATACCAAACCAGCTAATTCAGGAAAATTCCTCTGAAAATATAAATGTATATACTCTTGTCACTCCAAACTCCATTTAATAATCTATGACAATTATATTTTTAAATAGGAATATAAAACGTTACATGCTTCATAAAAACCAATCACATTAATCCATTGGGAGTCACGTTAGATAAATAGCACATTTAAACATATTGTCAGTTTGACTAAGGGACAAAAAGTATATGAGTAAAGTATGTGAAGTATATCTTTATCATCTTCTAATCTATACCCATAAATTCTTGGTTCCCTAAATTGCTTAATGTTATGCCTTAGTTTTACCTGTACTTCAACTGGTTTTCTTACAAAATTCAAATGGACTTGTATTTCAGTTTAGCATTTACAGTATGAAGAATTCAGTCTCAAAGCGTGTTGTTCTTTTTTACATAATCAGAATGTAATGTAATGTGACAATGAGATAGTAACTTTCATGAATGTCATTATTTGGCATATCAGTTTTAGGGTGGTGCATTTTAGCAAATCTTTTTGTAAGGTCAGAGTTCATTGGCCTTTCAAGGCCAGGATTGTTAAACGACCCGGTTTTTGTCCTGTCAGGGAATCAGCCACTAATCTGTTCCCACAACAGACACAAGGAAGGAGAACAGGTGATGAGAAGGAGGTAGGGTAGGATGGATGGCTGGGAAGATTAACTAACCACTGCTATTTACCTCTCTAATCCTCTGCCTTTTTGAATCTTGTGTAACTGATAGGTACAAATGGGCTTTACCCAGTGAGGACTGACCTCAGTCATGGACATGCAACTGTTTATGTAACCAGAACACAAGGGGAAGGTGGGGTGACATTTTAAAGAGGGTCGTGGGACAGGGACCCTGGGTTATTCAACTGATTATTTAGACAAGACATAGGAGAATTTTCTCAACCCATAAATAAACACACTGGACATTGACTCTGATAGGGAAATAATTCATACGTTACTTGTTTATTTATTGGGCTAAAAATAGTCAAATTTAATGTATTGTGTCTAAGAAATGCTGGAATCTGCCTATAAAATGCCCATCAATGTAGAATACAAACTCACTCCAGGTTGCACCACTAACACTTATTTTCATTATCAATTATTTTTTAAAACTAATAATGAAAAAGTGTTAGATATACTTCCAAATACACATCCCAACGTACCAGAACTCTGTCTAATATCTATATACGTGTTTGCATTGGTCATTGTCTGACCAACAGCCAACAAACTCAATTCAATATTCAATTACAGTGATATTATCAGAGAAATGCAGCAAATCCTACTGACTATCATGTTGACCTAAATTATGAATGGATTATTAACTATTAACAGATCATTTCATTATTTGTTCATCTACTGATCAGTTCACTACAGTTTTCCAACAAGTCCTCATATCTTAAATAACAAAGAAGGTAATTTGTCACGTGAGTGTTTTCTAATTTGGACGGGAGGCACCCTGCAATCCCAGGCGTTGAACTCATACAACCAATGCTGCTGTATGAAGACAAAAGGAAAAATGACTGCACATTTCATGCAAAGAGATGCAGCTCACAGTTTTTTATATTTACAAAATGAAAAAAAAAGAGTTAAAACTAGACCTGCAGGCAGGTGTATTGGGGTACAAGCTCCCAGCACATGGACCAGATGTGACTCGGAGACTCAGAGCATCACAGAAGAGGAGTTAAACAAAAGAAGCAAAATATGTTGCACTTGAACATGTACACTGAGGTTATCTATCCTGCAAATGACAACTGTCCTGCAGTGGGAGGCCACTGGAGCTGGATGAATGTAAAAGACAATTGTTGTAATGATTTAATCAACTGTTCCAATTTGATTCTTTCTGCAAAGATACAGTGCATCATATATTTCTTGCTCTGCCCATGATTTAATTCAGTTCCATCCATCCATCCATTATCTATACCGCTTATCCTCAGAGGGTCGCGGGGGGCTGGAGCCAATCCCAGCTGACATTGCACATTAAATCAATTCAGTTTGATTTATTTTGATACTTCCAAAATGTATAAATACAGTTCATGAAAGTAACTAAACTGATTAAGTTATAAGTAGTAAACACAAGCCTTACACCAAGATGCTACATCTCACAGAATGAGATTTATTTAGGGGCCAAACTTTAGCTTAGTACTTTTGTGAGGGGCATAGATATGCTAAAGCTGGTGCACAGTACACTGTACAAGAATTTTGTTAAAAAAGACACATATTTATATCAAATTCAAATAATTCCAGAATTTTGAGTCAACACTGGTGGCTTTCTAGTCATGAATCGATGCATGACGTCGTCTCAGTGTTTTTTTAACCCATGAGAAATGTAAATCGTTATGTTATCTGTGCTTCAGGAGTCTACGGCAACGTCAGAGCCAAGATGGGGCAGAAGGAGATCATCTGTAGCTGGAAGAAAAGCACCAATAACATCAAGGATGTGTTTGACTTCAAGGGGAAAATGGGATCGTAAGTACTGCTGTTGAAAATAAAGACAGAAAGAAAGAAATGTGTGTACTTTAAGAAGAGAGTACTTTAAGTCCTGCATACAAGTGTCAAGTTTTTAGTTACTTACTAAGACAATTTAAGTTACTGCAAAAAGTTACTTTTGAAGACCTTCAATTCACCAATAATGGGCATTCAGGACAAAAATGTTCCTTGGCTGTTGAACAAATTAGCAAAGAATCTCATTGATCTGATTTGCGTTCATGAGGAAAATTGCAGTGACTGAATCCATGTGCAAGCATGGGGTCAATAAGACCCAGAGCAGATATGTTTTTTTTTCCACATCTGTGATGAGCATGTGGGTGGGCTGGTCATCAGTCTACTCGTTTAATGGAATCTTATTGGAATCAGGACTCAAATATCATTTGGTGATGGTAACTGGCACAGGCTTCAGACAGCAGGTGGGCTTGGTACAAGGAATTGTGGGATTTAATGGTTGTGTCAGGAAATCTTGCAGATGCAGGCTGATGCAATTGGGAATTGTTGGGTCTCAAATCTAGTCTAAATAATACTATAACGAGTACGGTCTAGATCTACTCTATATGAAAAATGCCCTGAGATAACTTCTGTTATGATGTGGTGCTATAAAAATAAAATGGAATTGAATTGAATGCACTACAATAAGCAGCAGAAGCAGTGGGTGTTAAAAAATCAGGCAGAACTGACAATGACACGTAAAGTTGCATTCTCAGCAGCATCCTTTGTGCAGCTTTAACTTTGAACTCGGCTCCTCTTGAAGGTGGAGATCTCCCTCCAGGGAACATGCTTGACATCTTTGTTGCATCCACCAGCCTGATCTCAACTACCATTTTACAGTAACGTTAAATTATTTGCCTATTCAGAGGGCTAAGTGGATGGAGGGGGGGCTGCTGTCTATCTCCCAGTTACCAGGGTCGGGTTGGCCTACAGGCTGAGGATTATCCCTTTCATCACCTCCCCGAGGTTAGGGTTAGCTTGTTTTATCAATGGAGCCTCTTACACTGTCTGACTGTAATCTACTCACAGCTGTACCGGCTAGCTGAGAGGACTTTACATTGTTCACCTGTTGGAAGACAGTAGGGCCACTTTATCATAGATCATGACTTTGAAGTTCAATAAACATGCTCAATAAAATTGAATATTGTGATATATTAAACATATATTGACATTTTGTGTAGAGTGCCTGCAAAATGTCAGAGCTTGTTTAAATTTTAAGATACACAACCTGATGTTGCTGTAGCTCTATACAGCTGTTGTGATACCTGAGTTTCAGTAGGCTACTAATACCAAATTATACTTTTTCAATACTTAGTTTGCTGAGCATAAACCTATTTTTCTCAAGTCAAAGTCAATTTACCAGTCAATTTCATAAGAAGCATGACTTAGCCAGTGAAAACAGTTGTATCATGTCTTCTGACATGGCACAGGCGTCAAGGGTCTAACAGAAGACACTATCCAGTTGCATCATAGGCAAGGTAGAATCAAATATTTTTAGAGCTTGACCCATACGAGGGAATGGATGCCAAGATATCTAAGCCTCTGCCGCGTCAATTTTGTCCTTTGTATTTTTTTATTTTTTTAACATCTGTCTCTCACAAGTCCCGCAACTTTATGGAAGTGCAATACTAAATCGCTGGATTGCCCCTTTAACAAAATAAGCCTTTGAATTCGTTGATGTTTATGTCTTAACACAAGCAGCTTAGCATCAACTTTAAATGAATGAAACGCAGTATAAAATGAACAAAATTATGATTTCAATCTCAAAATATGTAATACAAGAATGAAGTAAACAAGACTAAACAAGCATTCAGTGCAAATATTGAGGCTCCACACTCAGGCTTATATGTGATTTGAAGTAAGATCCTTAAAACTAGCAAAAACTTGCCTGGTGTGGTCCTTGAAATAACTTTGGTTAGTGGTCAAGAAGCAAAATGCATTTCTCTTCTGTCGTGCACAGAAAGAGGTATTTGCTTTATCTGCATCATTTCCAGAAATTTAGCGAGACCAGGTTGGCTTCTTTTCACTGGTCAGTACAATGGCCTGTAAGTTAACTGTAGTGTTGCTTCCTCAGGCCTGTCCTGCAGTCTCAAAGCTGCTTAAAGTGTTCCGTCCTCGACTAGCTGCGAATGAGTGAGGCTTCTGTGTGTGTGTGTGTGTGTGTCTGAGGTTCCTGAGCACTGACGTCAGAACAGCAGTGCGGGAAGCCGGGAACATCCTAGCACCACTTCATTATAGGATTAAGAGTCTGACTCACTATATTGTGCAAACATGCTACTGAAACGTGTCTGAGTCAACACATCTGTTATTCTGCAAATCCTTTTAGTGGTGGGCTTACATTGCTTTGCAAAGGTGCATTCAGTTTTTAATTAAAGTAGTAAATAAGCTGATTTATTTTGCCATTTTAATATCGCCGTGGTTTGCATGTCAAGCAAGACGTTTTTTTTCTTTCAAAAATATGTTCAGTGTTGTTTCAAGGTAGAAAACACCTGTGAATCAGCAGGTTCACAGGGCAGTCAAATTCTCCACTGAAGATGAATTAAAGACTAATTCAAGTTATAGGGTATGATGGGCTACAATGGCGTTACTAGGTTATGAAAGTTGATAAAAAATGATTTTATTGTGCCTAAATGTTGGACTGAATATGCTTCATTATGAGAAATGTGGATCAGAAAGGGCTCATTTCCGGCTCCAAAAAAACAGAAAAATACAGGCTCAGATATAACTTTCAATAAATGGCAAGTATCAGTATATGAGTCTTAATTCAGAACACAGAGCAGGACAAAATATAATAGCATCTGGAGGTCTAGGGTGTAACTGTGCATTTATAACGTGTGTATTTGAGTCTCCCTTATTGGGTTTGAGACGTTTTAGGTCAGAGTTGCAATGTCACCAGTACAGACGCTCGACTCTGGCTGCCATCTGACTGTGAGCCTAAAGAAAGAGGTGCCATGCTGATACCCAGCTGTCTGGGTTATATGGTGTTGATGTCATGGCAGCCTGGTATAGACTGATTTTTAACTGCGGTCTTGATCAGAGATGTGCTTCAGGAAGTTCAAGTTATGTGGTGTCTTTAATCGATGGTTGGTAGGTGTGGACATCAGACCACAACACACCCAAAGCACACTCAGTTGACACAATCATTCAGTTAAGTCAGTCAAGTAGATTTGCATGCATAGCAGGGGTTTTGATTACTGAGATTTTGTAATTTACAAAAGCATTGATAAATAATTGTAAGTGACATTTGTGATTTGTGATAAATAATTGCTGGAGCTGCAGGCACAATTACTCACATAGTATAACCTCACAAAATCAAATAGATAAAAAAGATTTCAGATTATTTAATCAAAGGATCCAAGAAATGAGCAGATTAACAGACAAGGTAAAGCGGCTGCTGAACGTAACAACCCACTGATAAGCCACTGAATATGACCTTAGCAAATTCAAACCAATGGTGATTGGAGTGTATAAGTGAGCAATAAAACACAGGCTGGAGCAACATTGCATGTATCCAATTATAATGGATCAGCACAGCACACAGAGCTACAGAAACTCGACATTTCTAAATACCTCAGTGCAGCCACATTAGTCGTGTTAGCATTTTGTGTCTTCTATACATGTACATTTGAATAATCATGCAGTTATTTCACAATTATGAAAGTACTAGGGGCACATATTCACACCACATACTTGCACAGAAAAAGCAAGCAGAGAAAATGTTAGAATTTAATTAGACCTTCCTTTGCGGGCATGGCCCGTAGGCTGCATCATCACCAGTCGGATCTATTTGGGAAATGCAGTGCAGACACACCACAGCAATGAGCAATTACTGTCGCACCATCACATATGGACACATAATAAGAACAGACACCACAGTAATGAATGTTTAGCACTAAATACTGGATAAAATTAGAATAAAACGCAGAGTAATTAGTACTTAGCACCACATATGGAGACAAATTAACGAAAGCAAGAAACACCACAGCAATCAGCACTGAAGAAGGAGGCAAAATATAACGGGAACACAGAAACATAAGCACTGTTCACAGTTCAGCAATACTGACAAATCCAAGAAAGTATTACTGGGCAAATATAACTTTATCTTCAGTCTTTAATAAAGACATTTGTAACTAACAAGGTGTGGAAAAGTAGGGTCCAATTTAATGCTAACATTAAACATTAGTCAGCTGTGATTTTGTGTTTGTCAATGAAGTAACAGTAGCTACCTTTTATCTTGAGTGGGAAGGAGTTCAAAAATACTTATACTTAATATATTTCTATATTTGATGTATAGGTTTAGAAGGAAGTATGAGTTTAGGCACACATAATTCACTAAAATCAAACACTGTCACAACA
>LKNJ01004500.1:36130-54790 GCA_002120245.1 Maccullochella peelii
AAAGGGAGTCTTGAAAGCAAGACGTGTTATGCTACTGTACATTATAAGGTCAGCATGCATCTATTCTTATAAAGTCTAAAGACTTGGTTTGTGATTGGCCTCAAATGAGTTAAATCTCTGGTTGTTTCATGCAATGTGACAAAAATAGTGTCATTACTATTTTTAACCTTGGTGTTAGCCTACATATAGATCAGGATTTGTTCATATATATCCTTAGAGCTTAACCTAATATAGACCAGCATTCCTCCTGAGAACAGCTAGAGTTGTTTGTACGTGTTTGGATTAGGTACTGTACATACTGCCTGAGGGATTAAATTAGCTGGCATTAAGAGACATGTCAAACGTCCTCCTAACCTAAAGAAAAGAAATGTATGGACTGAATTCTTTCTGTGAATGACACACAGAAAAAAAGGTAAAAACCTGAATGGAAATGCAAAAAAAGAAATGCTTATATGTGGACATACTGATGAAGAGGAGATGTTAAAAGGCTGATGCAAATAGATATTTTGAAAAAAACATTACCAAAGCACAAAAATGGCCTTGACAGTAACACAGTGAGAGTACAAACAAATTATTTTTTTAATTAAATGCCATATTAGGTGTGAAGAAGCAATTACATGGTGTAATGTATCAAAGAGGGGGCAACACACAGGTTTTGTTTGACTTGTCTTTGTATAATGATCAGTCTGAGCATTGTACTGTGGTTGATGACTTGGCTTTTGTAAGAAAAAAGTATTACTGACTACAGAAGGTCATGTTATCCACATAGGTCAAGGATAAGACACTGTTTAACATTATACAAAAAATTATTATTATTATTTGTGTTTTGCTTGCCTGGCCGCAATTACCTTCAGGATTAAGTTTAAAGTTAAGTTAAAAATGTTAATTATTGTATGCTTGCAGCGGGTCAGGCTACTGAATTCTAATCAGAAACTATGCCATGTCTCAACAGCCAAAGACTTCATCAGGAATATGATGGAGAAAAACCCCATGAAACGCTTCCTCACCGAACAGGCACTCAGACACCCCTGGTTAGTCCTCTCTCTGTCACACACACACACACACACACACACACACACACACACACACACACACACACAAAATGTTTTTTTGCTTTCGTTTTCCAAATTAACTAATGCCATCGACTTGATTGCAGGATAGCTGGAAACACAGCTGAAGACATCAACATTTATCAGTCTGTCTGTGAACAGATGGAGAGAAACTTTGCCAAATCCAAATGGAAGGTAAGTGACACTGTTGGCTCGTGGAATACTTTATATTACAACTGCATTTCCTTTTGTTGGTTATAGGCAAGCAACATGAGCTGAGCTAACCACGCAAGATACTAACAAAAGTGCTGTATGTAGCAAATCTTTAGCAAAATGTAAGCATTTGGAACATATTGAGCATGTTGACACATGGTGGCGAAGCGGATTATATGGAAGCCCTGAGAGGCAAATAAGAAAAAAAAATTCTGGTGATCCATTTTCTAAGTCTGTTCTAAATTGTTTCCTCTCCTGTGTTTATGACTTAAGAACAGGGGATGACAGAAATGTTACATAACTTTCTAACATACAATACACAGTATGTACCTTGTGTTTAGAGTGCACAGAGGAATTAAAATTTACTGGGAGGAAAACACCAATGCTTTTAATCCTATTTAGAACATGTGGTAATGGTGCACTTCAGCCTCTTGTGGAAGCAAAGAGTATTACAACATCAAACACACAAAATGATCCTGAAAAAAAGTGTGTTTCACCTGCCAAAACTTTTCACAGGTGAAAAAGAGTAACTTGATCCTGGCCTGACCTGTTCTCATAAACGCAGGAGAGAAAACAATTTAGATCAAACAAAATGGATCACCAGATTGTTTTTTAAGTAAATTATTTATGACACAGCCACAGGAGGACAGCTTATTATATAAAGCTGACCATGACATGTTAATGCCAGGCTTTGTCCTTTACGAATTCAAGACAAATGTGTCATGTATTTCTTTGTGTGCACATTTCCAACAGCAAGCCTTCAACACAACCTCAGTAATCCACCACATGAAGAAACTGCAGTTGTCCCAGAGTGAGCCCTCCCACTCTCCCCTCTCCATGCCCCACGTCATAGTACAGTCCTCCCAGAATGATCTGGAGGCGCTGGGACCCTGCCACGATGAGGCTGACGCCCTTGACCCAAATGGCAATCCCGTTCATGCCACCAGTCATCTACCCTGCAGTAATCCTGAGTCAGGCAGGGGTCTCTGTCCACAACTGAGAGCCAGTCTCAGTGAGTCTGGCAAAGCCCTCACCATTAATGAGTCAAGAGAAGTCAATAACTTCCATTCAGAGATCAACGCTCCTTTCAGGCCATCCAAGAGGTGAGAGCTGCTGCCCTGTTCAGGCATGTCAGATTAACAAGAAAAATAAGAAAAAAGTTGAACCATTCTACATATTTCCCCAGATCTTTGTTTACTTTGGACATAAGTATGCTTATATCATAGTGAAATTATCTCCAAAGTATTGGAAATATTTTATCTTTTGCATTTGGGAGATAATGTTTGTAAATTAGAAAGAGCCATGGTCCGAGAACAGAGCCTTGAGGTACCCCACAAGGGATTATGCTGTATCTGTGTCAGAGGTATGCTTTTGAACAGTGACATATTGTCTAAATGATCTACTTCCAAACATTATCTTTTGGTAATGTGCATAATTCATCAAGCAAAATTGAACGGCTATTGGTTCTGAAACCTTTTCAAGAAATATTCCAAGAGTATTTTTTGAGTTGTAATATTGTCATAGAGGTTGAGTAATTTTTATGAGAACTGTATTGATAAAGCATGTTATCATTGTTCAAATGCTTTAAAAGTCTATTTATATTTTGAGGTTTGATGAAGCTAGTTTTTTGTGTTTCTCTGGGTGTATCCATTGTTGAAGGATTCATATTTTCCAAGAATGAAAACAGTATAGAGCAAGAGAAAAGTGAAAGTATTCTGTTCTTTATCCTGTTCATTACTTATTATTGACATGTTAAAAATTTTCTTTACTATTTGTGAACATTTTTCTGCTATGACTCCAGAATTGTCATCCTCTGTTTTTTTTCAACGTGAATAAAATGTCTTCATCATTGTGTTATTCTAATTAACCCTGGATGTGTCATGTGTTGCAGCCTGGATGTTGTGGCTCAGACGAAGGACCAGCCGCTTCAGACCGGAGTGTGTTCTGTCATGTGATTGGCAGCTAACCTGAGATAAATCTTATGCAGGTAAAGAGTCAACTCTCTCAATTGTAATTTAGATGTCGACTATACACATTTCTGACTCAAACCAGCCTGTAATTGATGACTTATTTTGAAAAATCTCTCTTTTTTTAGTGTGTCTCTTGAGTTGACGGCAGTTGAGTTGAGTGGCATCCGTCTTGGTGTGAAGGCGTTGATACCTGGTGATATCTGCTGCTCAGCTTTTTCACGTCTGTTGTGGTTCTCTGCTGCAGAAAACACGCTCCATCGACAGACACATACAGTACCTACACTGTAAAAAACACTTTAACATGCAATCACTGTCTATATGCAGTGAACACCACAATAAAACAGACACAAGCAGCAATTCATCATTTAGAATTCATACAAAATTCTGTTACACTGATGACATTTATTTTCTCAAAACTATTATCATCTATTGCATATCACTGTCAACATGTTACTAAATACCATTAAAATGTATTTGTTTTGAATAGAATTAGCTGACATGCAGTGTGAAAGCTAATTTATGATTTTTTAAAAGTTTTTTTTTAGACTGATCTCTATAAACAGATATCTGAATATGAATGCAAAAGAGGCAGAACGCATTGGCAAATGCATTGTCGGAACCCATCGGCTATCGTTTGACGACGATTTAGCTTTTTATCAATCTTGGAACCCTAGAGATTAGCTTTTTATTAGCTTGTTAAAATGTATCTGCATTCAGATCATTGTCAGACGATTGTGGATGGGTTCTGAGATTGCTAATCGGACTGTAAACAATGACTGGTGCACGGAGGTTTTTAGACTGACATGACTTCTAAGTTTTTATAAAGCTGATAAGATATTTCAGACAAACTTCAGTCATGTCATTTGTATGCTCTGTATATCTTATACATCTTAGATCATTCAAATTCACCGTTCACACTAGAACAAAATCAGTACTGATGTACTGTAGTGTTTGGACTGTTTTGAACCTCGCAGGCAGAATTTTGGACAGGTATTATTATTCTTCCCTTTATACTGGATTACACTGATGGATTACAAGTCCAACTTCCACTTCACCTAAAGAGATTGATGTAAAATGTTCTTTTTATTTATGAGATTAAACTTTATTTTCAGGTGGAGCCATTGACACACAGCAACTGTGTTTTCTGTTATATGTGCATGAACTGCTTTCTTGTTAAACATCTGAATTTATCAAGTGCCACAAGCTGATGTAAAGATGCTGTCAACACTAGTGATGTCATGGATGATTCTCAATTCGCAAATGTAGTGACATGTTGTTTTTTTACTATTTTCTCAATAAATATCTAGTAACTAGTCTTCTTGCTTCTTCTTGTGTTGAATAAATAGCGGCAGTACCATGTTGGCCTCTCCCATGAAGCTTTAAAACATAAATCAATGTATTAACAGGCTTTTATTTAAATAATGTGGATTCTACACAACAACAACAACAGGAGATGGAAAAACAGACATAAATAATGCAAAATTCACTCTTTCTTCAGTTCTGACAAATACAATAATTGTGGTGCAAAGTTCACAGTGGAGTGTATTGCTGCTGACAAATAAAATTTTGATATTGACAAACTCACAATATCACAATGTTTTTGAGCAAACTTATTATATATGTGCCTATATAATGTGGTAATATTAGTCCTTTCGAAAGAAGCTTTCTGATGAGTAAATGGAACCTACAGTATCATCATTAAAGGAACCCTCTCACCCCCCTACATTGGCATTGTTACTTATCATTAGTCTATTATGTTATTTATGATGAGTAGTGATTTATATCTCCCTGAACCCTCTTTCTTTCTCATTCAACCCCAGATAATGATCTCATACAATTCCAACAATTCTTTGACAACTGCCAGAGAAGAGGTGCAGTGTTATGGGAAGAGTTATAGCAGTGTTCCAGAGTTAGGGAGGAATTCTCTAAATTGAAGGCACTTTTGGCCAGTAGAAAGTGTGAGTAGTGTGGAAGGCTCATATGAAGTGTTGTAGTGACAGCAGCTGCAGATGCTGCTCAGGCGGCCGCTTGGTGACTTTCAGTCCTGGCAGGTGCTGAGATCATTGGCTTTCTTTCGAAGGTTTTCCAAAAGGTCCTTAAGCTTAGCATCAAGTCCTTCAAGTTTTGCTGACTTCTGAAGGATCTCGTCCTGGAGCCACCTGAGGGAATCTGCCTTACCTGGAAAAAGAGAAGAGTACAGTGAGTGACCTGGGATCTAATGAAAACACTGCAAATATCTCCAACTGATGACACAAAGGTCACTTCACTGTGTTTTTCTGCGCGTTAATGACCCGTGTCAATTTATGGACATTCTACAACTGGATGTTACACATGATGCATATTGTGTCATTTAGACGCAATATCTAATAATTTGTCTAACTGAAGACCCCGAAAAAGTAACTTGATTTGACTGATTTATTTAGCCAAGAGAAAAAAAAACATTTAGATCATCATGTAGGGTAACTCTGGGACAAACAACTACCTTTAAATGAATGATGAAAGTCACAGCAAATGTAATTGAACAGATACTGTGAATAATAAAAAAAGTAAACAATTCAAAATAATAAAAACATTTTTGGTGTCTTTTCTGCAATTTTACTGTCTGCCTAAGGGCCTGTCCCCCTCAGAATGTTAACCCAAATTAAAGGAAATTCTGTGTCATAGGCGTCTCCCCCCAAATACCCTACTTATAACCTCTGAGGCAGTAGGCAGAGGCAAGAGTCAAGTTCAGCTGTATTTATCATTTTTGAGTAAATGACATTTCTCAAAATATATATATATTTTAAATACAAACTTGTGGTGGTGTGCTTTTGCTGTATTACCTTCCAGAGCCTTCATCATGTTGTCAGTGGTGTTGGCCAGAACTCCAGCATCCTTCTGCAGCTTTGCCAGTCGATCCCCCACCGGCCCTGCCTCTCCACCTGACCCACTGGCTGCAGCCACGTCTTTAAGACGATCCAGCTGCTTCTCCAAAGACAACAGGTCCTGCAAACACACACACACATATTTATATTAGTACATTTATGTACAAAATATAAATGTATCATTTAAGACTTTCCGCTTGACTAAATTGCAGACATTTGCAACTAAAATGCACTGCAAAAGGGCCATGACTTACCTTTCCTTAGAATTATAAACATAACTTGCCATTGAAATGTTTACATTTTAGTATGTTAATTAACACTGAACACTACCTAAACTATCTAAACCAGCCCTCTGTAAAAGTAAATGTTCATATTTCAAAATAGAACAGCTACAGCAGGTCTCTCACCTCATTTGCAGTAGCTGCTTCATCCTCAGCTTTGTCTGCATTTTCCTGTGCATCCTGGGCCTGCTGGTCTCCATTCTGGAGCAGGTCTTTGAGCTCGTCCAGCTGAGGTTTCATTGGCTTTATCAGAGTCGATACATCATCAAGAGCCTTCTCTGCTGGGCTAAGCTGGTCTTTGGCCTGCATGAAGAGAACCACTCGAAAACTCAGCAATGCTTGGCGAGCAGCTTTTATTGGAATAAATAGGCATTGTTTGACGTATCCATGCTTCCTACCTTAGTCAGGCTGATGTTCAGGTTGTCTATGAGATCCATGCTGTTCTGCAGTCTGTCCTCCAGGTCAGAGAGGGAGTCCTCCGCCGTTCTGAAGCCTTCCAGCAACCCGTCCACGTCGGCCTTTACTCCCAGTGCCGTGTCCCTGTGAATGTGCAACCAGAGAAAAGAAAAAAAAGTGTGACATTTATCATCACTACAAAGATATTCCGTACTTTTTAAATGTTGTGAATGTGCAAAGCTGATAATTGTTCGAGAAAATAGCATTAAGTATCAGTAACAGTAGTCTGGTCCTGGAGTGTGAAGGCCCACCTGGCGTCCTGGGCTTCCTGCAGCAGTTTCCTGGCGGTGTTCAGCTGCGGCTCGGCCTTGTTTAACACGGCCGTGCTGTCTGGTAGATTAGCCGCCAGATTCTTCAGCTCCTCCAGCTTCCTCTTCAGAGCAGTCAGATTGAGAGACAGTTTGGTGTTCAGTATCCAGTCGCTCACCTCCTGGATGTGGGTCAGGTTGGAGGACGGGCCTGTGCAGACAGAAACAGGAAAAGTTGGAGGCAAAGTGGCAAAGGAGTGACATTGGCATAATCTTCTGATGAATCCATTCAAAATCAGTCATTAGTACTGGAACCAAGTCGTCCGTCTGCCCTCTGCACTAAAACAATCTTTACCTGACAAGAAATCTTTGAGTTTTTTCACAACGTCACGCGTCTCTTTTAAGTCTTCTTCTAGCCCGTCTCTGGCCTGCTTCATCTTATTGGACAGCTTCTCTGCAGACTTTCTCACCTGATTGGTTGTCTCCTGTGTTTCCTGGAGCTGAAAGGAATTTAAAAGAACTTAAATAATGCTATAGAATCTGTATACTGTTTTAATAATCTGAAAATAATCTATAATATTCTTAAAAATATCTAAAATTGCTCATGCTTTTGTAATCAGAGCTACAGTGGTGTGCGAAGTAAACACATCAGAGTGTGTGTGCACCTTCTCTGCAGCCTCTGTGATCTTCCCAGTGAGCTTGTCCAGTCGGTCTTTCACATCCTTAGCATCAGCGTCAGCCCTCTTGCTCAGAGGCAGGGCGCCCACGCACTTTTCCCCCTTCTTACACGGTGGGGTTCCCTCCGGTGGACACAATGCTCCACCCTCACACTGGAGAGGGGTGCAGGGCTCTGAGCGAACACTTCCACATACCTGAAAAGTCACAGATAGATGATGATTTAAAGGGCAAATATGGGAGCTATGGTCCCATTTAACAAAATAGCCATTAGATATTAGTGGTTAATACAATTCGCAATGAGTATGTCAATATTATAATATAATATAATATAACACCTTCCGGCCAGACTGCCTCAAAATGTGCAGTGAATGATCCCTAATGTTTTTAGTGACCCTTTGCGCTTTCCTCTAGTGCCACCATCGGGCCAAAATTTCCACACAAAAAGTATAAAAATCTAATGGGCAGATTCTCATAAAAATTAGTGAGTATATTTATGCTTCCCAGACAATGAACCCTTTTCTTTTAGAAGAGATTATAATGAACTTTAGATCATATACATGCTCTGAAAGGCGTACACCCTTTTTGTGTTTATGCAATCTCAAAATCCCATCAGCCATCGTCTGACGACAATTTAGCCTCTGGGGCCAACGGCCAATGTTTGATGGCTTCCGGTGCAGCCAGCGGATATCTGGATAACAGACACAGAAACTATAAAAGGGATAATGCATACAGTCCGATTAGCAATCTTGGAACCCATCGGCTATTGTCTGACGACGATTTGAATGCAGATAAATTTTAAAAAAGCTAATAGAAAGCTAATCTCTAGGGTTCTGAGATTGATAAAAAGCTAAAAGCTCTGCTCCCTATATGGACTGTTTACCTGCATGCATCCAAAGCACACTCATCACTCACTCATGATTGGTCCATACTACTGACTACAAACTGACTACAAGCGGAAACCAGAACACATCCGATACCAAAATCTTGTCCCTTGCCTACATATTCTGCATTCATATGCAGATATCTGTTTATAGAGATTAGCTTTTATGCCCCAATGGCCTTTCCTCTAAGACCACCTTCAGGAGATAAACTGACATCTTACCAGCTTGCATTTTCTAAGGAGAATGAAAACTAAAGTGTTGCAGATGAATACAAAGATGTAAACAGATAAATGACATGAACAGAAACTGATCTGCTAAAGATGGCACGTACTGGAAAGTGAAGACATGCTGACTCAAGAAGAAAATGTTTCAACTTTACACTTCTAGTTTTTCCAATCTTTCTTCTTTACAAATGACAGATGATTAACACAGAATTCAAATAACTGATGATCTCTTCAAGTCCTACAAATCAGCAGACATTTCCAAGTAATCAGTAGATCGAGGGGGTGTTTGTTTCTGAAACACATTTCAAAGCTGTAGTTTTCATCATGCCACGAAACACAATGTCACAGCATCATGTGGATGAAATGAGGCCTGGTAGTTACCTGTTTGGCAGCAGGAGTGAGGTCAGGTCGGGAGGCCATGCTGTGTTTGAGTTTGTCCAGATCTCTGGTGTTGGCTGGCTGTACTCGGTTTTGAAGGTCCTGAGTCTGTTCTCTAGCATTAGCTGACTCCTTCACTGTATTTCCGCTGTCATCAACTCTCTTAGCCGCATCTGTAGAATCATCATAGGCTTTCTTGATGGCAGAAAATGCTCCTGAATAGGACAGAAAAGCTCAAGGTGAGTATTGGGCTGGGACAATATGCTTATCTCCCCCATACTGTCATGATCCTTGGGTGCAGATTTGATATGTATTGCGATTTTTAAATATTGCGATTCTACAAGTTTTCGGAAATTAGCGATTCAATATTACAATTTATTGCGATTTTTGTTTGCTTTTTTAACAGTAGACCATGGGAGAAAGTTGAACCATACACTTCTAGAGACTGTACATCATGAGTCATATTTCCAAAAACAATGCTCATCACATCAGTCTTTCTGAGTTTCAAATCTGCATGTCATCTCCTCTCTCTCTCTCCCGTCTTTCCTGCCTCTCTCCAATGTGACTATCAAGAAAATGAAGCAGAAATGCCGAAAAAATAACCTTAAGTAAAAAAAAACAACAAAAAAAACAAATTTATAATATTGATTCAGGAATCAAAAAATCTATTAAAAAAAAGAATCACGATACTTTTAATTTATGCACCAAAATAACACCTGCAATCAATGATCCATAACTTAAACTGAGTGTAGCAGTGACTGGTGTGTCTTTGTCTCTGACCTGCATTGTTGGAGTTCTCCGTTGCATCTTTCTTGGCTTTGTACTCCACAGTGAGGCGGTCCAGCAGAGCCTGCAGTCTATCCAGCTCTGAGTCCAGACCAGGGGTTTTCTCCAGGGGTGAAAGGTCATCGTTAACCTTGTCCACATGGGCCCTGTGAGACAAAAACAAGGGTTGTTCAATTAGGCATCAGTGAGAAACAAAACAAAAAACAAACTTAGTGAGTTTCTATCCAAGAGTTAGAATAAGGTGAAGAAATGACATTCATGAATGAACAATGATGGAAAGCTTTATAAAGAGCTGATTAGTGTTTTCATATTAAAACCATAAAAAAAAATCTAAATCCAAATTCTGGCTATGTTTTCCTCTGAAGATCTGAGCAGTTCCCCACCTGAGCTTTTCAAGTTGGAACAGAGCATCATCGATCTGTCTGGCAGTACTGGGTGGAAGGGAGATGGAGTTCCGAATCAGTTTCAGGCGGGCCTCCAGGGTGTGGATGCGAGGCCCAAAGTTTCCAAGATCAACATCACCTCCAGGACGTGAAGGGAAGCTGGATGAGAGTCTCTCCAGAGCTAAGCTGAAGTTCCGTCTCTGGGCGTCCAGGGTGAAGAAGCAGGAGGGACATGTCTCACAGGCAGGGAAGGAGTCACAGTGTCCTCGACTGCAAGAGTCACAGCGAGCCCCGGTGATGCCCGGCCGACACAGACAGGTCCCTGTCTGCTTGTCGCAAACTTCTGAAAAGGTTCCTTCAGCATCACACTGGCATGCTGTTGGGGAAGAGACAAGAAGACACACAAATTCAAGCACTAATTGGAGGGCTTCAAGCCTCAGGGGCCCACACACTGATTTTTAAAAGGTTGCTTCACTGCTCCACCCAGCACCTCAGTCATAAACAATTAGTATGAAGTTATAGAATTGTTGTAGAATTGAAATGTAGAATAGTGTACACTTTAAGAGTATACACTTTACACTTTGGGGAACAGTGTAGATTATTTTGAAATTTAATTGAAGTCAAGCGAGCAAACAAGCCGGCAGACATTTTAGCGGGCGATAATGCTCCGCCCGGATACTGCATGGCAGTGTACTAACAGAAGTATCCGAATTGAGACACAGCAAAACTCTGGACATTCTGCAGAGTAAAAACAGTGCACTGCTAACCATGGAGCAACGTACATATGACTACTACTACTTTTGTCTGTTATTCTTGTTGTCCATCCTATAGGTCACTTTACTATTGAAATACCACTCCATACATGCAAATTGTATCAAAACTTTTTATCAAAACACAGGGTTCCCACACATTTTTACCAATGAATTTTCAAAACCCCATTTCCACGACTTTATTTAAGTTTAAAATAGGTAGGCCTATATTGCGATCATAGGGCTCAACAGTGAGGCTCTTACTCCAGTGTTCTATGCCCTAAGACAGGCATTGTAGCGACCAGAGCCACTTCCCGTTTTGGTGCAGAGCCTACATCTAGCGCGGTTAGGGTCTGCCTCTCTCTTGAGCCATGTATTATATTTGTCGTTTGAAAGCCAAACATTATTAAACACGCACACACACAGGCATTTGGGGATAAGCAAGCTGCTAGCGCTTTCTAACTTATCTCACTCGTAGACATTCCTGCCGCCAACTAGCTGCACACACCAGTGTGTATCACGTGATGCAGCGCAGCACTAGATTTTAAATTTGTAAAACAAGGAATGTATTTTGTGTAACATTATGTTTTGGGATTTTTATGAACATATTTTAAACAATAGCCAAAACATGTGTATTCAAAACTTTTCCAAAACATTCTGTTAATTCCATACATTTCCCAGGCCTGGAAAACTTTTTTAAATTCAATTTTTCTAATTTCACAGCTTTTTCCAGGAATTTCATGACCATGGGAACCCTGAAAACAACTTAATAACAACAAGACAGCTAGCATTAGACACTGGCCATACCTACATTGCCCTACACAACAACAATTTATATATTTTTTTACATACAGCCACCATGTGGTACTACCGTAGCAGACTTTAGTTGTGTCTTAATGGCAGTAAGGATTAACCTGTGACTGTATTCTGGTATGAACAGGGTTTAATGAGGATTCATTAGCCTGTTTTAAACTTGGGGTTTGTGTGTGAACCTGGGGTATTTACAATCCGGGTTAATTTTTAATTACTAAAATGAGAGTCCTAAATGAAACGAATACAAAAAAAAATTCACTTTTTTTAACCATGACTCAGACAGCAAACTAAACTGCAACCTCTATGACTGCATCCCTTGAATCCAACAAATGACTTCCCAACAATAAATGGTGTAATCAAAGAGGGCTGACTCACGTTGGCAGCCTATGAGAGGGTCTCCGTATGTATTGTCTGGGCACTCGGTACATGTTCGGCCTCCAAAGCTTGGTCTGCAATGGCACTGACCTGTCACCTGGAAAGAAGGAAACATAATTGATTTTGGTGCAATTACCGGTAAGGACAAATACAAACTGGATACAAACTCTGGCTACAAATCCTTCTACTTATTCTCTGCTGATGTTCCAGCAACATCTGCAACCTCTGAGGACTAGCAGTAGTACTGTAGTAAACATTTACAGTAGCACCACCAGCAACAGCAGAGGCAGTGGTAGTAACAGTCCTAGTTCATTCTTATTGTACATAGATTAAGTTCTAGTATTGTTATGTTGTAGAAAACTGTAATTTTCATTAATAAATTCATAAATGTTAATAAAACAGATGATAGGGTAAGCATCTATAGCACTCTTTCTACTTTGACTTACTACAGTTGGCTGCTTCATCAACCCAGCGTACAGGATTCTATAAAGTTTGTCCTGATTTTCATGTTTCATCACCAATTGGCAAAGCCCACTCAACATTTATCCACATTTGTTGTTAATTTTTACTGATATGGGATTACTAAATATTTCTGTGTACCGTTTACTAGAATTTACAGAGTACTGAAATTTTATTGAACATTTGATCTGCCGTTTTGTTGGAACACACTCACATTGTTGGTGTGGCCTTCCCAGAGTTAGTTGAGAAAAGGAATAATTTAAGAGCTGAAACAATTAACTGATAAGGGGATCAGTTGAAAATTAAGATGTGGCCTTGGTCCGGCTGTAGGGGTGTGGGTGGGTACAGATCATACCTGGTCACAAGTATCACTGTATGACCTGGTGGGGTCACAACGGCAGGGCTCGCAGCGTCCTGACAGGAATGGGTTCCAGTAGCCTTTTGAACACATTTCACAGGTCAGGCCATGGAAGTGGGGACGACAGGGACACTGGCCAGTCACCGGGTCACAGAGATCTGACAGTGACCCGTCTGGAGAACAGGAACATCCTGGAAAGCAGGGGTAAGCGTTAGGGGGAAGTACTGGACACTTCAGATTCCACACAAGCTACATTAGTTGCAGTAACAGTGGTAGTACAAAGAGGGTTTCAATAAGAAGCCGCAGAAACATTTAATACCTTGATTTCTGGAATTAAAAACATCAAGTCCAAAGATTATGAAATTCTGTTCAAATTGTCAGATTTGAAAGATTTGATTTAACAAAATTTCTCATCGGTTTCTATCTTCAAAAACACATACTGGTCACCTTTAATATGAACATTTGCACACACATATACAGTGCACTTTCACCATAGCACTAAGGATCAGTAAGTGACCTACATACTTTGGGGATTAGGTGTACTTATGTATTTAACAGTCAGGAGCATGCAGTGAATGCATTTCCTCGACCATGCTAAGCTGCAATATTTAACTGAAAAGAAGACTGAAGGTGTTACAAAGTATGACATGAAGGTGTTCGATGACTCACTGGAGCAGCCCAGGGGGCTGGAGGCGCTCAGGCCGTAGTAGCCTCTCTTACAGCGGTCACAGCGGGGACCTTCAACGTTCACTTTGCACTGACACAAGCCTGTGCTGTCGTCACACCGGCCCCCATTCACTGTTCCCTCAGCACTGCAGATACAGCCTGGCAGCAACACAGCAACACAAACATGATTGCATCTACGTGAAACATGAAAATATTTAGCTTTTTTTTTTTTGTTTTGAAGGTGTTTGATGTGTTGCACTTTCTACGCTGCGGTGCATGAAGGGCCTAACTTAAAAGCTCAGAGTGCTTCTCATTTCACTAATGAACCACTTACGTATGCAGGCATCAGGGCGGTCCATTTGGCTGCGGGGGTTTGGCTGGTAACCTGGGGCACACTGGTCACACTTCGGCCCCGTGGTGTGGTGCATGCAACCCTCACACACACCTCCACTCCTCCGCCCACTGGCCTCGTACACCGCCTGGTCAAAACGACAGCGCTGGGCGTGGTTGTAGCACTCGCAGCCTGAGGAGAGGGCAAAGGAGTTAGTGTACAGTATTTACAGTGTGGGTTAATAATTAAAAAAAGGGCCTTTCATATATCCCAAGGACACTTTACACACAAAAAAACAAAATTTTAAATTTTTTGGGATTTTTTTCATTTTATTTTTTATTGGTTTATTTAAACCAGGGACAGTGCACAATAAATGTATTGCACCAGATATAGCACAATGCTAATTTCCATCTGATATGGGTCAATTTTGGCCTTCACTGTATACTAGGATATCTTACATTTCTTTGTATATTTCACTCCTTCATTTCATTTGATGTGTGCACAGGTGTCTTATAAAAAAGAAAGTATTGGTAGACAATTTATAGTACTTATTTTGAGAAGGGGCAGGTAACATAAGACAATAAGAAAACAAAAGAAATACCATCTCTCTTGATAGTCACTAGTTTTTATTTCCAGAAGAGGTTCAGGTCTCAACATTTACTTCCACTTCTTGTAATGTGGGTCTTGGTGGCAGATTTGAGAGGCATTATTACATTGATTAGATATTTTGGCTCACAGGGAAGGGCATTCTGGTGTGTATTTTGTCTAAGCCTTTCACACTTAGCTGTGGTGGCTGCCTTCAGAAATCTGGGTGATGTTACAGATCACCCTTGTTTAGAGAGATGCACAACAGGTACGGGTGAAGTCTTACGTTTGCAGGTATGAGTGTTGCCCTCCTCTGCGGGCCTCCAGGGCAGATCATTGTAGAGATCAGCACAACGCTCACAGTTCACACCTGCTGTGTTATGCTGGCAGTCGCACTGAGGATTCACCTGCAAAAAGGCACAGAATAAAGGCTCATGAAGAGATGTTTAATTATATTAAAGATTAATCAGCTGATTCACTCTGGCTGGCTGTGATTAACAGAGGACTGGGGTTGAGGATTTTTCAGACTAAATTGGTAAATTGAAGATTTGGTTGCTGGGAACTTGTGACGGCAACAAAACGGTTGCCACCTCACCTATCAAAGTCCATTAATAATACAGAAAGTGGCTAAATTACAGCAGCAGAAAATGTATGTCAAAGAATTAAGGTTTTTTAAAATATATTGCCTCTCTCATGTAACCCTGAAGGTTCTCTGCTCAATTTACAGTACCTTTGCACTAAATTTGAGCAACAAATTTGAGCGGGCCAAAGGTTTTTTGGGGCCTTAAGCAGAAAAGGACCTCCTGCTAGCCACAGGGGCTGAATAAGATGCTTATTTCAGTCATGCTCCGGGCAGCCCCTGATCAGGATATCGTTTTCAGCTCAATGTCGTTCAACAAACTTTCTGGTAAGAGGGAAACTAGAGTTCAAATTACACTGGCCTTTTGGAAAATCATCTTGCTTGCCGACTTAGAGAGAGCCCAATGACACGATCAATATCAGTCTCATAGCTGAGTCCAGTACAGAGATACTGTAAGTCCAGGATGTGTTTAGCCTAGCTTAGAAAAAAAACTGGAAGCAGGAGGAAAAAGTCAGCCGTATAAAGCAAAAAAAGTGTCTCCACAGCTGTCTTTAAACCACCAAACCCCAAAACACCTGCACACATACCTGTATGTTGTTGGACAGTAGGTTGTTGTTGTAGACTTCTGGCAGGCATCGGTTGGCGTGTCCATGGCACATACAGCTGCCCATCACCCTCATCTCTTTCAGGGCGTAAAACCTACTGAGGGCTCTGCCTGGTAGACGTGGCACGTCACCAAGCTCTGTCAGCCTCACCCTCAGCCCCGTTAACCCAGACACATCTGTGGATGAGACGGCTGTCTATCAGCGGGCTGCAGCCTTTAACCAGGTCTATACTGCATCAGTCATGATTTAGGAAGTAATTCATAACAGACATAGACTTACCCTCAATCTTTTGGCTGTTGGGAGCTGGTACATAAGCATACTGACGCAAAGGATTAAACTGGATCTGGAGAACAGAAATGTACATATTTTTATACTTCATATGCCATCATTTTTTTCTCCATCACAGGATGTTTTGCTCTTATCTCGCAAACCTGCACAATACTGTAATCCATTTTTTAAAAACCTTTTTGTTAAAGCAATCCCACTCAGAAAGCTGTGTTATGTCCTAATCTATACTTTACATTATGTCTGTTTTATCTATAAAGATAATAAATTAAACGTAAATCACATATGTATGTAAATATCTGTATATATTGTTTTATTTTATTTTATTCTATTCTAAATTTAAACACATATGTTATATGTGTGTGTAGCATGAAGGCTACAACTTACATTTCATTGTGCAACCCTGTGCTGTAAAATGGCAAATAAAATGACATTGATTCCTTTATCAGCTTAAACTGAATTTGTCCAGATTTTATGCCCGCAAGCAGCTAAAACATGCTTGTTTTCTGCTGCAAGAAGACACAAGAAATGTGGTGAGGGCATCTCAGAATATGCTTCAGTAATAGAAGAGAAACGTGTGGAGAAAATGCAAAGGCAAATAAGCTGCTGATTGTTTACCAGAGTCCTTCAAAATAATAATAATAATAATAATAATAAAAACTGAAATAGTGTTAGTGATAGTGTTTGTCTTGCAAATAGTCCTTTATAATATGAATATATATATATAAAAGCGTTTCTGATAAGAGCGTGTTCGTACTTACTGTGTGATCTTGGTATGGGTTTGCTCCAGTAGGTGGCAGTGTGTAGCAGTATGTTTCGTCCAGGGTGAGAGGTGTTGCTGTGGGGATGTCAGGAAAAGCTTTTTGACAGTCTGTAGCCAAGTAGAGAGCGGGCTTCCATGTCCTGCCATTATCCAGTGTCCTCTCTATTACAAAGACACTGGGGCGAGGACCCTGCGAAGAAGAAAAGATGAATAAAGAAAAGATTTCAGCTTTAAAATGAATAAATGATGTATGAGGAATACAAATACACTGTGTTTGTACTGAGATGTGTTTCATGAACTATTAAATGATGATATTTTTTAAATGTAGATGCATCACAACATTCATCAGAAAAGTGAATAGATTCATGGCGTTCATGTGATCCAGCAGGGACTGCAGACTGTGTCATACCTTGAAGCTGAGCACCAGGTTGTCAAGCTGGAACAGGTTGTTGAGGTCCAACTGGAGAGTGACTGGATTCACCTCTACAGGACAAACCAGCAGAACAGAATTTCCATCAGGAACACTACGTAAATCCATTTTCAGATAGATTTGATGTTGTTTTGTTTGATTGTTCAGCACAGTTTACAGTTAACAGGGTCCTCCGGTGGTGAGGACAGCTCAGAATATGCTTCTACTGACACAAAGTGGAAGAGCAAAAGGAAAGTGCTCAGATAACTAATAAATGGCTGTATACTTTGAAATGTACCATTTCACTCCTGCCAATAGACTTAACATAAACATAAACTTTCTTTCTTTCTTTCTTTATTCATTCTCTCTTTCACTTTCTCTTTCTGTCCTTGTTTCTGTTTTTGCCCACCTTTCCTGGACTGCCACCATCTATCTGGCCCAGAAGTGGACAAGACATCCTGGACGGTGTGGGCCAGCTGACTGTTTGGGTTCCTGGAGTCACATGGACAACACTTCATCCTCCTCTAAGGAACAAAAAAACACAAACCACAAACAAATCAGTAACAATGGACTTTCCTGCAGAATTACATTGTAATATTTGGTGTATATTATATGGAATTGTGTCGCTGTGACTGTCAAGTATTTGTCTTGAAACTGACCCTTAGACCTAAGACCAACTTCCAAATTTGTCTCTTTGTCTCCCTGCTATGCCAGGTAGATAAGCCGTGTCACTGAGCAGGTCACACAGTTGCCAGACGGACAGAAAATCGATATGCCTCAGATGGGAAGCTTGATCAGTCTGAGTTTGATCGAGCTGCCCTAGTTTAAATCTGCCCATGTTTTGCATAAATAACATTTTTTGACACCAGTGGAACTTGACTTGGGACCACAGGGAAAACAAATGCGTGAGGTACGTGCTTTTTATGAAGACACCCAGTATGTTTGTGAAAGTATGTACTTAGATAATTCACCACACAAGTGCCCAGATCACTGACAGCTGAGCAGCTGCGTTCACCAGTCAATATTTATTAGCTCCCCCTCTGTGCTGGGCACTCTGTGCATGGCTGCCACTCTGGCACACAGACCATGGCTGCTTTCCCTGTAGGGAAAGGTTTCTTCTGGGTCGCTGATTGTTACAATAATTTTTTCTTCTCCAGCTATGTCTCTCAATGCACTCACCCACATTAGGATGCAAATTTACAATAAAAATAGCTTAGATTTGTTTGCCACCGAGGTAACAGGACAGGGCAGAGGTCAGGTCCTGGCTATTA
>LKNJ01004501.1:0-38354 GCA_002120245.1 Maccullochella peelii
GCTCTGACCCAGTCATCTAGCCATCACAATTTGGTCCTTCTCAAAGTTGCTCACATCCTTACGCTTGCCCATTTTTCCAACACATCAACTTCGAGGGCAAAATGTTCACTTGCTGCCTAATATATCCCACCCACTGACAGGTGCCAATGTAACAAGATAATCAATGTTCTTCACTTCGCCTGTCAATGGTCATAATGTTATGGCTGATCGGTGTATGCACAAAGTAGCAGGATGGTCTACCTGTAAGAATGACCTAAAAAGTGATGTTTGGTGATGACCAGTTAGCTTATGGGTCAGACAAGTTAAGAGTTGCTGTCTTGTCCGGTAATGGATTCCAAGGGCCAGTCAACAGTTCACAGTTTATGCTCCAGGGGCCCAGCACTAAATCCCATCAGACACTTCCTGAAACCAGAAGCCTGTTGCTTTGCCTTACTCTTGTAAACAAAGGCAATTGTGTGTATATCGGGGTGTGTTTGTGTGTGTTTGTGTGTGTGTGTGTGTGTGTGTGTGTGTGTGTGTGTGTGCGTGTGTGTGCATATTCACTTTTCTCACTCTCTTTCAGTCAACATCACCCCATACAGAACATATCTCATGACTCCAGGTTGAGTGAGAGAAAGAGGCCTCAGCTGGTGGTCAATGTGCGGTGTGTGTATGTGTGTGTGAGTGAGTGCACAGTGGCTATGGTAAAATCATTAACCTGAAAGTGCACCCATTCATGCTATAGATTTCACCTGGGCTTTTAGCTTCATGCAAGATGTCAATACATGTTACTGAGACATTTAAGTGTCAGCAAATTTCTGTAGGAGTTGTTTTCTTTTCAAATAGCTGTTAAATCCAACATCTGGACACTAAAATACATGTTCTGCAGGAAATAGTCCAACGCATCATTACACCAAGCCATCGCATCACTTCCTGTTGACACACTTCAAGTGTGACATATGGAAACTATTAAAATGTGGAAAGGGGATGAGGGGGAGAAAGTATGAGGGTTAGGGGGGTTGGACTTTTCCTCAAGGAGAAGGCTAAAATGAAATTGTTTCCCACGTTTCCCTGCACACGTGCACTCAGGGGTCGACAGAGCATGGAGAATAAATTCTTGTATAAGTGCAGGGCAGAAAGAGCACATTCATGCCAGTCAAAAAACAGAAATTAGCTCCAGATAACATCTCCAAAGGCCCTGGACAGGCGTGTGCGTGCACTCACACACAATGTCTCTATTCCCTCTATCACACACAGTTACCTTATACGTTTAGTGCCGGAGCCGCCAGCTTACCTGACCATAAGCCATCTGCACCAATTTAGCCATTTGTGTTAAGTGGTGGAGAAGACAGTTTGGGTTAGTCTGAGCCCCCTAATCCTTGGCCAGCACAGACCATGGGTGGTCACACACACACACACACACACACACACACACACACACACACACACACACACACACACACACACACACTGCAGCTGCAGTGCAGAGGGGGTCTGGGGATGAGAGGGTGATGGTGAGGTTGAGAGAGTCATGGTGGACTGCTCTGATTTGTTGTGCAAGAGCCACATGGCTTGCTTAACATTTCTGACTAACTCACTTACACAGAAAAGCATACAATTGTACACAATGTAGCATGCATTGCTGAAAAACAAGTATTGAACCTTGTTTTTTGGTACCAACCTAAATGTGTTGACAGATTTGATACTCAATGCTACCAAGTACCAAAAGCTGACACCAAAATATTTGGTCAGCTTCATAGTCTTCTTTACTTCTTCTTTGATCAAATAATTCCTGATTTAAAACTCCTCCGCCAGTAAACGAGTCAGAACAAAGTCATGCTGTACAGTCAAACTTTGTTTAAACCCTCAGAACATAATTTTAAATTCTATTGGAGGTCCCAAAAGTTCCAAAGATACCAAATATGTCTAATTTGGGGAGAATGTGTCTAAAATGATGAGCAAGACATGTAGATAATTTCCATTTGATTGAATGGTGAAGCCGCAGACAACATGGTTTCTTGGGTTTGGAAATTTCACTCAGTGTAAACATCATATAGCTTCTGAACAAATGTCACATACTGTCAGACAGAGATGGATTTAACAACCTTAAATGAAAAAAAAGGGAAACCTGGATGTTAAGGGGTTTAGATCAAAATGTTGCCAATTTGGAACAATTGTTTTTAGATAAAGATGTGGAAATCTGGTAGAAAAACCCTTTCCACTAAACCTTAAAAGTATGGATCAAAAAATGCATTGCATGCTTATGTCTGCTGGTATTGTATAGGCACAAGTATATAAGAACCTAGAAAAAGTCAACTTTTCCTTCCAAGGTTTCTGAAACAAGAAACTTTTTTCTGTTGGTAATTGTAAAAATCATTATTAAAACTGATGTGATATGTTGTAAAACCTACTTTACTAAGCTTCTTACTACAGTAATGATAATAATGACTCTACAGTGGTTAATCATGCAGGCACACATGCAGGCAACTACATACACATACATAAAGAGACATGTGTAAAGCAAACACATACCATACCCCGTGTGCCCCAACACAACCCACTTCCAGTAAATTAGTGGCAGTAAATGAGCATGTGTGCTCTGTAGCCTACAGCTCCCCAGTGGACACCTGACACAGCCCGGACAACCTGCACAGTGGCATTCCAGGGGGAAAACGCAGGCAAACATCGGGAAAATATGCGACCGTGGTGCTATGAAAACACTGGTACTTACTGGTACCCATTCATTCACATTCTTGTTAGGCTCTGTGGTCTCTCACTCACATTTATTCAACTGTAATTGCTATTATGAGGGAAAACACAGCATTGTGTGAAGGTGAGATTTATACTGTGTGTAAATGACTTCATGGGTCATTGACAGGAACCCGTGGTGTGGTGTTTACACAATAGGAAGGGCGCACACTGAAAAGTCTTGTTAGTGCTAAGCAGAGAAGCAACACAGACCTCCCATATTGATTCTGTTATTCAAGGCCATTCTTTCTGCGAGTTGTGCTATCACAACTGAATGTATCACAGCAGAATTAAAAGATAAGGCTGGTGCTATTCTGTATTCTTCTTATTGTCAACAAATCCTACAACATGTTAGTCCCTCAGACTTGATACTTTCTGACTTCTCTACCCTCCACCTTGTCTGTGGTCATTCATTCCTACTTAAAATGTAAATATTTAAAAACAGGTCAAAAATATATAGTTTCACTTTTGGAAAAGGCTGAATAATTTCCTTAAACAGCTGGCCACTAGTTTTAAGCAAATGTTACTCAAATGGGATTAAATAGTGCCTTTGTTGGGGACTATTTTCAGCTGTGGATTAATACACATTTGGTGAGCTAGTGAATATTTACAGCAGCAGCACGGTGTATGTGGGTTTGACTCAAAATAATCTACAGTTTCCCTGTTAAAAGTAATTATGGAACACTGATGTGTTTTAACAGATTTTGTATAGGTTTGTGACACAAATAAATAAACTATATCAGGCTTTGGCTACACAGACAATACTTGTTTGTGTCTTTTCATATGTCTTTTCATATTTGTGGACAATAAGAAAAATACAAAATAGTACCAACCTTATCCTTTAAACTATAAAGCATGCTTATTAAATAAAGTAAAATTAAATAGTAGTAATCTTTCAAATTAGACTGCTTGTAAAGGTGAATGGTAAGAATAAAATAAGTAGCCTGTTGGCCAACAGAGACAGTTTATATGCAACTGATAAATAGGCAAAAACAAAACAGGTTGTTATTTGCACACAGGGGAATGTAGTGAGGACACTGTTGACGGCTGAAAAAGCAGAGCTAATATTACTGGAGTCCAACAGCTGAAACAGCACTGAATATAAATCTGATTTCACCTCATTGTTGTTGTTCTGTTTGTGCTGGTGATTTAATGACAGAGGAGTGAGTAGGAGTCTTTGGCTGTGGCTTCTCCCTGGTGTCTTTTTCCAGGTCATTAATCAGCAATAAATTGCAAAGCTATTTGTCCACAGGGTGAATTTAGCCCATTTTGTGTCTGAAACATGACCCATGAAGTGAGTAAATGTTGTTTTTGCCCACACATTATGCACAAATACATGTTCTGACACTTATTAACGCACACACACATACAGACACACCTCTGCAGACGTACCACTAGTGATGGACTTGCGTGGATTTCAGATAAAGTATGTATGATGCTCGTCCATGCGCAGACAGCTCACCCACTGGCTTCTAAATAATCTGAGTGAGACAGATTGGGACCAAGACAACACTTTATCCAGCGTTAATCAGCCAACATGTTAGCAAAAACAACCCACGTATGAGAGCAGGCATTGTATTCACTCTCACCAGACTCACGCTTGTGGTGGTTCATCATAAAATATAAGCGTTCCCTTGATATGAGAGGCAAAGGGCCTGTAGTCACATTTCTGCTTTTTAATGATTCATTCTGTTTCTTTCTCATATTAGAACATACTCTATAGTCTGTGTACAAGTTAAAATGAATAATAATGAAATTAACGTTCTTATCTTAAATTATTGCCTGTGAATGAGTCAGATCAAACAAACAAGATATAACATGTTGATTAGTGAGTTCTGGAGGTGCTGGTAGGGGGATTTTGTTTGTTTGGACAGAGCCAGGCTAACTGTTTCACCCTGTTTCCAGCCATGTGCTAAGCTAAGCTAAATGGCTGCTAGCTCTAGCCTCATATTTGCCATACAGACATGAGAGTGGCATCAATTTTCTCATGTAACTCTCTGCAAAGCAAGCACATAAGTGTATTTCCCCAAATGTGGAACTAACCTTTAAGATGACAATCAGTATGGTTTTGGCTGTGCTGAATCTTCTGTGTAAGTAGGTGCCAAAGGGTAAACAGGCTTTAAAGTAGTCACAGCAGGACACAGCTAAATTACTTTAATTAAGCCTGAAGGGGAAAAATAAACACGGATGAGGAGGCATTTATCTTAATAGGAATATCAGGAGGAAAAGTAGATATTTACAAGTTTTGCACACTGAAAGCAATGTGGACAAAGTGAATACATTTTATTGAGAATGTACATTGTCATCCTTGTCCTGTCTGATCTGTTGTAGGGAGTGTGGATTAAAACAGATCAGGGTGTGGAGGTCAGCCAAGGAACCTGAGGTCAAAAGTCAGAGGCCAGAAAGACCTCTGCATTCCAACTGACTGCTGCCCTCCACACACACACACACACACACACACACACACACACACACACACACACACTTAAACAATGAAATGACACACGACTGCTCTATTTTTACCAGAAACCCTTTGTTGATGCAGTAGAATTTGTATTTTCTAAAATCCACAACAGAGCCAAAGAAGGCAATATTACGTGCGCAGAATGATGAGAATCTACAATGGCTACGAAAATGTGTTGTGATTTTATCAGTAATGTCTACGTGAGGGTTGGCTCAACACTGAATCAGAGGAGAGTGTGCTGTCTGCTCTGGCTTTTAACGATGTGATATTTGTTCAGAAGTCTCTGGTGGGTTAGTTATCTGTTCTTACGTTCTGTTCTTCGGTTCTTACGACGTTTGCACATCAGAAAAGTATGCATGTGGAGTTTTAGAAACCATGTTTTTGGTGTGTCTGTAGCAACACATTGCTTTAGCTGTACATTCAATTTCCTTTGATTTAAACCAATATTCTTAAAAGGACGAAGCAGAATATGGTGATATAGAATATGGTGAGCAGGATATGGTGATCATTGTGCACATCTTTGCATGCAATGGTCTGCAAGAATTATTGTAGTCACACTCAACATCATAACACTGAATAAATACTGTTATTGTTATTTCCATCAATAGTTTCTTCAGTGCTTTTCATTACAGAGTTTGAATCATGAAAATGCCTCTAAGCTATCTCAGCTATAATCTTTTTTTTCTTCTCTTCCCCAGGGCACCTCTACCATTCCTGAGAAAGAAAAACCTGGTGAGTCTTCTTAATGTGTTCAGTTTACTCACAGATATTGACATTCAAAATAATAGCATTAGGTTGTGGTTTGTTCGATTTCTTGGTTTTGGCATCTATGTGTTTGCCTGCAGTTTATCTGGTCTGGTGTCATGTGAAGAGATTCTGCGGTACAATTTCTGATTGATAGCCTTGTCTGGTGTTCACAACATGGGGCAAGAAAGGAAGGAGGGAGGGAGGGTTGAGTGGAGGAGGACAGGCTCTGGTTCTCTGAGACACTGGATGCAAGTGTAGATAAGATCCTAGACTCATCTACTAAACCATCAAGCCAGTCGCCTCTCCAAGATAAGAGCCAGACTGGATGTCTTGTTTGATGCCCAAAACTTTTGACCCGTATTTATTTTTACTTTTGCCCTCACTTCTTACTTCTTCATAAAATTTTTCACTGATCAAAAAAAAAAAATTCCAGTATAGAAAGCAACTCAGAATAAACCGCTAAATGCCTGAAATATGTAAATCTATCCAAATACACTCGCACACATGAATTTTTGTGACTGGACTGTAGGATTTGTTCAACTATAGGCCTACAAATATCAGTCCTCAAAACTTCCTCCTGATAAATAGCCATCACAGTATTGACATGTTATGTCATTACTTTGCAGTGCTTGCCGTCATCCTCTTTTAACACTTGAGCATGAATTGAGAAACTCAATCTGTAGTGACTGCCCCCTCCATTCTGGCTCCGACCTCTCTGTCAGCAGTCTGCCTGTAATGCACAGGGTCATCAGGAAACTATGGATGGCCAGACGTACTTTCAGACAGCCAGCAGGAGAGCAGTGTTCATTAAACATCCCCCTGTGTCGTCAGTCCGCTGGTAAACAATACCAGAGAGGTGGTTTGACGTGGAGATGAGGCTTTCATATTGCCCCCTGCTGTCTCAAAGCCCACTGGGAGTCCTCACTCACTCTCCCTCTGTCTCTCCCTCTAATTACCACCACTTGCTGAAAACCTTTCCTGGGAAATGTGCAGAAGCCGTCAGTATGTTTGCTCTTGTATGTGCATACATGAGCACTATGCTTGGGCGAAAGGCCCACTCCAAACATTTTTTACAACGAGGCTAGAGCTTGCAAAAAGGCGCAGTGCCAACTTCAAAGGGGTCAAATGTTCTTGGTCATTTTTCTTCATTTAAATCAGTCTGACTTCCTGTAAGCAAGTTATGTAACCTCTATCTCTGGTTCTGTGTGATGGAACCCAGGACTCTAGATGGGGTGGGGGTACGATGGGAGTTGGCCGAGTTTTGGGGGACTTGATGAAGCACAAAGCCCAGTGTCCATTGTGACACTTCAAAGCCCCCTCTGTATCGCCACCATTTAAGCCCCTGGGAATGACACATTTGTGACAGTGTTACATCACACACCATGCCCTAAAGGCTCCTGCTGCACTGCCATGAAAGACAGCTCATTCATGGTTAATTTTACTATTCCTGTGACAGTGGAAGCACACCACTGATCAACAAGAAGTTTCCACAGCCCACGCTTTGTAATGGCACAGTTGATGACCCCACTCCCGCGCGCCGGGTGTACCTTAGTGAGTGGTCAGTGTCACAGCTTTCCTGTACACAAAGAGGATGTGTCTACAGCTGAGTTACAACTGAGAACCTGTTGTTTAGAAGTGTTCTTTATGGGGCTTCTGTGACGCTGCATAACCTAGCCAGAGCTTCATGGGGCTTGCAGAGTGCTAGTTCACTGGGATGGCCAGAAATTACATTACACTCATACCATCTGATAAGGACAGTCATGCATCAAGTATGCATGACCATCCTTATCAGTTGGGCATGGTCTAGGAGATGATGCGTGTGATGTGATGAGAGATATTATGTTTATGCTATGTTATTGAAATAAAACTCAAGATGCACTAAATGAGACATCAAGAAAGCACAAAATAAATCTATTTCATGCTGTCTGCTCAGTGATTAGTATTTTCAAGCATTTAGGCATCGCAATGAATACATCAAGAGGAAAGCCCCTCTACAAGCTTCTTAACTGAACTTTCATCATATGACTTACTGGATTTCTTTCATGTAGTTGTTTTGACAGATTCAAAAAAACATTTATTTTAAATGATGATTAGCCTTTCATACAATGTGAACATGATGATGTTGATATTTTATAACAGATATTCTCCTAGCTAGGTGTCTCAATATCACCTCCTTGGGTCTATTGTGGCAAAGTCATGGCTGTTTATATTTAACAGATGGACCATGGAGAAGTCGATTGGGCAAAAGTAGCACTACAAATGTCTTACAGTCTCCTTTCAAGCCCACAGTGGGTGAGAGTTTCATACCAAACTAAATGTTTCAGTATCCAGACTCAGAGCCCAGGTACAAGAACAGATGTGAATGAATGCAAGTTCTTGCAGTTGTAGCGCTGCAATTTTACACTACACTATCATATCATCAAAATTAACTGGAGTAAGCTAAAAAGTTCGAACTTTTAAATTGTGTTGTAACTGTCTTTTGCTCACCTGATACAACATGATACATTCATTCTGCAGTGTAGTGTCCCTTTAGTAGGCAACAGGTACTGTAGTATGTAGACCGATTTTTACAGAGGTAATTTGTGTTTGACAAAAAAGTCAAGACTCCAAATCAGTCCGTGCTTATCTTCAGAGGCAGCTTGTTTGGCTTTGTGACCTCACATCCTGCTATCCAGGAAGTTGACAGGTTTACCCTGTGTGAGTGTAGGACAGAGAAGGTCAGATTAAGAGGCAAGACAAAGGAAGACAGGGATTCATATTAGATCGAAATGCTCTCCTCTGGTGGATAAAATACAGGGTTGACTTTGTATATGGTACTCAAACATTTCACATCTGTTTAGTATTGGTTGAGTTTCTTTGGCAGCGCTTTCCACATTGTTCACTGTGCAGCCTCATTCTGGTTAACAGTCGTCCTACATATTCTCACTCATTAAGTCCCAAACAATTGACCCATTAGTTCACCTCTATGCTTTTGATTAAGCAGATGAAGAGTGGTTGATTGTTGGCAGGGTTCAGTATTTAGTAATAGGAGCTTTAAGACTGGATGAATGGGATGAACGCAGCCACTGTGAAGTGAGTGTTTGACAGTGTCACCCTCATAACCTAGATACTTTGCTTTAAATATAACTACATTCATGTCACAAGTACAACTGGGAACATTTTTCTGAAAGCCTGTTTATGTCAGAATTTGTGCTAAATAATACGTAAGTGCCCAAAAAGACAAACAAAAATGTTTTTGTCCAAAATAATTAAGGGAAAATTTAACACATATGGTGCTATATTGACTAAGCACAGTAGTTTTTAATCCTCATACAACTGTCTTGAGTTGTCCAATGACGTGAATGCCTATCTTTAATGCTACATCACGTGAAATTTTGTTTTGTTTTGTCTGAATGTCAGTGACTGACAATCCTTGTTTGCCTAGTTTTAAATCTGATTACAGATTGGTAAACTAATCTTGACTACACATGACACTGGTTTTGCACACGCTACAGTAAGTGATTGACATCAACACATCAACTTTTCAACTTATGTATTCAACAGGAGAATGTAGACAACTGTATGTGTAACTGTCCTCTTTCTATTTCTCTCTCTCCCACCAGTGTTAGAGCTTGTCAACACCACACTTTAGAGATTCCTGGTTCTAAGAATGGTCTTTCTTTTTTTCCTTGATTGTAGCTGAGGTTAGAGGCACCATGCTGCGCCTTCCTGGTCTAAATATAAATCAGTGGGAATATATAAACAGAACACAATGATGGGCATCCTACCAACAGCAGGGTTAAAGCCTGACCTTTTACCTGGACTCTTAGCTTCGTAGTCTACAGCACTTGCCTCGGTTGTAGGTGGAGGAAAGGAAAACTGAGGAAAGAGGAAGTGGTTTAGCACCATCAGTGGAGTCCTGTGTGGGAGGGGCACTCTGACTTCAGGGGGTTGGTGGTTCCTGTGAATAACTTGTCTCATCATTTCTGTCTGTCTGGCTCTCCTTTTTGTTTCCTTCTCTCTGTTATCCATCGTTTCCCTTCCATTCTTCCCTTCTTGGAACTCCAGTGACAAATTACTGGTATTTAAAGCTGATTTTAACTGCAGCTGTGTTTTTATTGTTCTGATACAGTGATACACTTCTGGGGATCCCAATATTTATCATCATATTATTACAGAGTTTGAAAAGTCCCCTCTGTTGGTGCGTCTGTTTGACTGTTGCTCACCTTCCAAAGAAATAAAAAAATATATAAATATATATATATATAGCCTATCAGCACCTCAAAATTTGACTAATTAACATGTTTGTTTGTTTAATCCATACACAAACAGAAATATAAAGAGTCGGTCTAAACCTGCTCTATATGAAAATGCCATATAAATAAAACTGAATTGAATTGAATTGAAATGTAAAAACGACTCGTTATGGTGCTAGCCAGGCTATCTTTTTGCCCTTGCTTCCAATCTTCATGCTAAGCAAAGCTAATCGTCTGCTGGCTCTAGCTTCATATTTAGCATACACATATTAGAGTGGTATCAATCTTCTCATCTCTTGCCAAAAAAGCAAATAAGAGTATTTCCCAAAATATCAAACTATTCCTCGAATAAAAACTGATATAGAGATGTGATTGTGTTGTGAGGAATATGTGCTATATCTGGACAGACTTGATTACCAGGGTGAACAACAAACAAAATCCTTTCAGCACAGATGGTGCCTGAAAGGATCCCTGTTCATCCACAGATCTTGTGATTGAGCTTTTTGGCTCTAACAAACGGCATCTTCAGTCCGCAAAATGGGTTTCCACACCAATCAGTTAGCATTCATACTGAATGATTTGTGACCCATGTTACTTTATTCTTGTTTATGCCCTGCAGCAACATGCCTGCTTTGAGGACATTGCTCTCACCTGAGAAGGTGCTTTGACAGATGTAATGAAGCCTGGAGCCAAGTCAATAATAGCTCATGATGTTTATTTTCTTACTTGTTCCTGCTCTTTGATTGAATCTGCCTTATCCCACTTTGCCACCCCTCCATACACAGTACAGGAGTCACTGTGTTTATGCAAGGTCACATTCCTGGCCTCCTCCGTCAGTCTATGCCAGCCTCAACACCTCCCCCCAAACAGCTCTTCCCATTTGATACATTCTCTCCTGGCTTCCTGTGTGGAGACTGGTACTGTACTATAACATGTTCTAGTTCATTCCATTTATATTTCATGCTTCCAGCTCAGCTGTGAATACATTTACAGGCGCAATCTTAACTGTTCCCCCTTGGAGGCAAATAATTCTACTTTATTCTACTTTACTTTATGTCATACATGGATGAACTTGATATTTTGGAAATTTAAAAAGTTAGATGTTTTACAAGTTAGATGTTTTGTTGTGGGCTTCTGTTTGTTCAGACTTGTTCAGAGATGTTGAATCAGCTTGAATGACAATAAGTATCCATCTTGTTCCAAAAATACATTTCCTAAGACTGGAAAAGTGTATTTAGAAAAAACAACCTTACTTCTCATCTCCATCGTATCATATTTTCTGAGTTTTGAGAGTTCTTTCTTCAGGGATCCATCTCCCTAGCTGTGGTACTCTGAACAGGAAACCACTGCATGAAGGGGAATTTACAACAGGAAGTCAGCTTGCTGAACTCCCAGAGTTACAGCAACAAAAGTCCCCCCTGTACCAAAGAAAGAAGCCTTTAGAAAGAAGCTATTGGTTTTTATAGAAAATATACCATCATGCTGTCTTTTGCATATGAAACCTGGTCAATGAGTAATTGTATGGATGGTGAGAAACTACATGTCTGTAATTATTTTATGGCAGCTGTATACTTTGGACAATTACAGTATAGAATATGAAAAAGTTGTGGATTCTAACATGAATTAAATTTGAATTTCCACCTGCAAGATATATTGTCAGTCCCTTATGTCTGTTTGTTTGTCAGTGGAATTTCAGTGAAATTTGGTGGAAAGAAAGGTAAAGGTCCATGGAATGGGTGATTCATTTCCTACAGATTCAGATCCAGGTGCAGGTCTAGGATTTTTTTTTACAAGGATTTCTTAACATGGCTTGATTTTTTTAAAACATTTTTGCTATTTTCTCTTGAGCTACTTTTCTATGCGCTCTCTGAGTGCTTCAGCTTAATCACCAGATAAATATGAAACATAATTTATAATATTGGATGATTCTTCAAAACCTCAAATTATGTTCAATTACACTTTTTTTCAATGCCAAAATTTTAAAAATTTTCTTTTTCTACAATACCTGTGCATGGCAAGTAATGGTCCTGTATGGATGTAATTCCTAGGGATACCGGGCTGGAGGGCTTTGTAGTCAAACATAATGCTGTACAAGGGAAATACTAATGTGGCCTGTACATATAGATACGATGTTTAGGTACATGGAGGCTTTCTTCAATGTGTTCTGTCCCGTCACAAGGGTATTATTTTGCTGTATTACCTAATGTCTGAGTAGAACTCACTCTCTAAATAAGAAAGAAGAACGTGTCGGGAGCTAACCAAGCAAACAAGGACTGTTTTTCCTGCACAGGTCCCTCATTACTCTCGTGATTATCTCATGTTTTATTACTAACCTGAACCCATGCTTCATCTGAAATGATCCTGCAAGAACTTTCATCAGTACCCAGGGGATTGTAAATCTCCCAGTGTTGATGGGGTGAGATGCCCACACTGTCCCCAGGCTAATGAATCAGTCCTGGCTCAGCAGGCTCTGTCACTCCCTGGCTGCTTTATTCCCCTCGTCTGGGTGTCAGGGGGAGGGATCGTCTAGAACATGCAGGAGACTGAGATGTCGATTGTTTGGATAGACTATATATGGAATATTTTGTGTTTTGATATCTTGAGGTGTCTGGTTGTCTGATATTTTGCTAAGTATAATTTTCAGTTTTTGAATGAACTGGTGCGCACACACACACACACAAAGTGCAAAGGTATCAGATAGTCAGAATGGAGTTCTATGAAAGTAGGGCAGACAGTAAGGGTGAGGGAATGTATGTTTGATAGCAGAGTAAGACCTCAAGCAGATGGTCACATCAAAGGGTCTTGCACACAATTACAGTCACGCTTGGGCACACCCACACATACATGCTTCAACATACCGACACATTTTTGGCCGTGCTGTAAAGAATAGAGAATAGTGCATTGTTTTTCACAGACATTTTTATGATAGACTCTCACATACTGTTTATTTGTCCTCCAAGTCCTCCAAAAAGCACCTCCCTGCCCTCGTTCTTCACCTCCCGTGTCTCCATTTCTAGGTCAGTATGTTGGAAGGTAACCCTCTCCTGCCTCTGTTCTGTGGAGTTAGATGTAGGTACACACTCCTGGCACGCTGTGCACTTTGACAGAGGGGGCATTTGGCAAGAGTTTCCTTCCTGAGGTATGAGAACTCCATTGTTTTCCCCTGTCCACTCCCTCTCCTCCACCCTTCAGGACATTTTCCCTCATATCCAGGTTACAGTCTGTGTATTGCCCCCTTATCACTGGTATACTAGAGACAGAGAGAGGGAAAGTACACTGATATGTTGTTGTGATATGAATACTGACCCAGATGGTTTTCATTTTGCATGTCTCAGAGTACACACACACACACACTCACGCATGCATGAAATACATAATTTGATTCAGATGGCATGTGAGTAAGGAGAACAGGTATGTGAGGGAGGATGGTAAAAATGTGATACTTTTATAGGATGTTTGTTTTCCTGTATCCCACCCTAATCCTCATTTACAACACTGTTGAAGAGGTCATTCCACAATTGCAGAAACGCAGACGAAAGGGTTGTGAAAAAGCAAAGACGCGGGAATCCAGCCTTATCAGTCTCAGCAAACCTCGGGAGACCATAAAGTCAATTGTCTGCGATGAGCACAATGCTATCAGCAGGCTGCAATAAGCCAATGCTGGGTACATTACCTTCACTTGCTGGAGCAATCAGCACGATTGGCTGACTTTCTCAATCTGAACAGCACATACTGCTCACAGCTATACGTACATATGCTCTGGTTTGGTCGCCACCAACTCCTGAGAAAAATATCTGGCTCTTTAGCTGCTAAATGCTCCACTATGTTCACCAGCTAGTTGCTAACTTTGTCCGTCTGCTGTTTGGTACTGGGTAGGTAGCGTACAGTGGATTTATCAGAGCGTTTTTGCTGAGTAGCAGTCTCACTGCTCAATAATAATGAGATCAGTGAACCCGAACAGTAACGTTGCAGGCTGTAAAACCAAAACAGTAAGCTGAAAGATGTTAAAGTAAAGCTCTATAGAGCTAACAGGAACTGCAGAGTTAGCTGATAATTATCTGTGGGTTTGTCACTACGAGCAACCTTTTCACATTACACGTAGTCATTCCACCCATTGTTGAAAATATTGATTAACACACCTTTAAGAATATAGAACATCCAAAAATATATATTGTACATGTATGTTTGTCTTTCACTGTATATTGAACAATATGAAAAGTAACTATTATTATAACTGTTTTTAAATTGTTTTAAATTTATCTTCTAAAAAATCACAGTATGAAACACCCCATCAGCTATAGATGCTAGTGTTAGTGTTACTAAAGCTGCTCTGAGGTTGCTGTTTTTACATTTTCAAAAGTAGCCGATGACTAAGCTTCTTCACAGACCCCAGAGAGTTGCGCTTGCTTAATAGAAGCTAAATCAGCGTTATCCGATCAACTCAGCAGCAGTCTAAGTAATGGATTCCATTGTGCTGTTTGTGTGCATCTCAGTAGCTTAAGTTTTGTTACATAAGGTTTGCAGTGCATGGATATTTCTCAATTGCTAATGGCATTCTCTTGTGTTTGCGTGTATGCACTGCATACTCTCTTCCTGCCATAATGCATTTACAGTAAAGTCATGTCATGGGTTGAACCATTTCCCATGGCTGAATGTGACTATCAGCTGTGGGGAATAACTGAGAGGTTTCTGTGGTGCAGGAAGAACCAATGAGACTTTTGAAATCTCAATATCCTTTTGGGAAATCCCTTAAAATATTCAGTTATTTCTGGGAACAATTTAATTGTCCTGCAGTTTTGTCTGAGTGACTCAAAAATGATCCTGGACCCCTTTATCATCTCACTTCCTGTCTTTTGGTTTCAGTTCTGCGATGTCTTTAGCTGCTTGTGGGCAGGTGGATCTTCATAACAAGCAGGTTGCCAGGGCAATCGGTTATATAACTGGCATTGAGGCTCTCTGTGTCTAGACAGGGTAGGGCAGGTGTAAACAGAGTGGATGAGAGGAGGAAGGGGACAGGGAATAGATGCAAAAAAAAAAAAGATGTGAGATATAAAAAAGGCAGGGAGGGAGCGATGCTAGTCGTGACTCTGAAGCACTCAGATATTCACAGAGAGCGCTGGTGCTTGTGTCAGAAAGCACTTACTCACACTTACACACATATATATACACACACACACTGGCAGAATAGAACATGAGAGCATTGCAGCACTGGCTGGATGTGTCCCAGCAGTTACTGCACTAATGCTCACTGCAGCAGACGGGAGTGTACAGTCCAGACTGGAACAGAACAGAGTGAGAAAGGGAAGGAGGCAGAAACCAGACCAGTACAGAGGATAGAACAGAACCAGTTAGATGGAGAAACTAGTCAGATTATAATTGAATGTTTGAACATAGATATTGTGCAAGCTAAAAATAATAGGAGCAGTGGAAAGAGGTTGACAAGGCACAAAAAGCACAATAATAGACCTGAACAGGAACAGGTGTGGGGACAAGGTAGGAGTCTGACGTAGATACGTGGCGGTGGATGCTAATCGGCATGTCTCGCTCTATGAGGCTGCTGCTGCTGCAGAGGTCCTTCAGTGACCACCTCAGGTCCTCTACCTCCAAAGCCCTAGATATGCTCAGCAAGACTGCTCGAGAGAGTCGACTAGCAGGTGAGTGACGAAGGCAGTGACTGACATGGCAGGTGTATGTATGTAGCTATCTGTACAGTACATATGTACATGTTTGTTTGCCTGTATTTTGTATGTCATTGTATTTGGTTCCAGAACATACAGTGTACAACATACACAACAGGATGGGAAAACTGCATTGTCATTGTCTCAGAGAGAAGACAGGATATGCTGCAAGGCTTCTGTAGAGTGAACAGTGTTTCTGACAAACAGATCAATAGACAGCGTTTAATTGATGTGTGAGTATGCTGCAGCTCAGAGAAACAGGCACTGACTGGTTCAGATGTTTCTAAGATGATCATTGTCAGGTTTGTGTTTGTTTTTTCTTGCGCTTTATGTGACAGCAGGTCTATTTGTGTTGGTGGATGTGCATGAACATGGATACATTTCTCTGTGTGTTCTTTGAGATAGCAGTGGCATTTTCCCTCTTACCTGCTTCAGCCACAGCTGCTTGAAAACCAGGTTTTGCCCATGTATAACTAATGAGATGGTTGTACACACGCAGGACTGAGTGCATTAGAATAGACTTCCCACTCCCTGGCTAGCTTGCTTTTAAATAATACAGATAGTCCTCTATCATAAGAGCAGCAGCAGAGAAAATGGATTAACGGAGCTGCTCTGTTGGCCGATATCATCTGCAGGTCCAGGTCACTTCAAAGTATTTTTAAGAGAGGCGATCATCTATAAGGTTCACTTCACGATTGACATGATGTTTGGCTGCATCATGTTTGAAATCTCAACACCCTCCAGGTAACTACAAGTGCTGGTGTGCTTCTTTTCAAGAGAGGTAACATCATTTTCCCACTGAATCCTGAGGTCAGTGCCCTGTGGCCTAACCTCTCTATTGAAGTAGAAAGCACCAGGTGATGAATATCCACCAACAAACACAGTCCAGATCAGGTTGTGGAAACGTAGCTCACTGTCCCACATGAAAGAGGGAAGAGTTGAAAAGTGGGTCAAAGAATTATGACAGGATCTAATTACAGCTCTCCTGACATGTCACTAATTTCTCTTCTTTTCATTTGCTCTCTTTCTTCAAGATGTAGGCCAAATGTTGTGGCTTTGATGGCGTCAAGTGTCAGTATCTTAGTCAGCGTGTTTGGATCCACATGCCATTAACATCTGATGAAACTTAATCATAAAAAGCTTTCAGTATGAAGGTTGCCTTTAAATTATGAATCATAATAAAATTGTCATGACTTCATAACCTTTTAATCTGTATTTTATATATGATTATAGTGTGTGTACATATATATATATATATATATATAATGTTATAATCATATATATATGGCACTGTGTGAAAATATTTCAGACCTAACTGAATTTTCTGGTGGTGAAATGGTCTTGAACTGCCTTCTACGACTTGATATTTATTTACTGTAACACACATAAAGATGACATTATTGTGGTATATGATCCTTGATGATGCATGTGCATTAGCTAATAACACTCAGGGCATGCTCTCAAGGACTGCATGTCAGTTCTGTGCTGTATCACACATCCTGAAACCCAATAGCCTTGTTGACATTTCCCACCCATGTCATCCATGTGATCACATCACATATTTAAGCATGTTCACAGTTGAAGGGGAAAACATGTGCCCAAAAAAAAACTTTATCCATTGACAAAACCCAGCCATCACTCACAGTCTGTCTATTGGAGACGTCATCAAAAAGATTCACTGCTTTGTCTGGCTATTGTCCCCGGGAGCCCCCTTAAATCAACCCTCATTCAAGGCAGAGCTTCTTTAGGCAGTAAAGGTGTGTGAATGGAACTTTTAAGGGGCCAAAGCTTTGAGCAGACTTTTTTTCTGATCCCTCCTTTTAGGCCAAAGGTATGAAATTCCAACAAGACAGTAACATATACTGTAGCATTGAGGCTGCACACAAGTGTGGACCTCTAGCCTTTTCATCAGCTCATGATTAATGGTTCTGAGAATTTCAGTTTACCATAGAACATTTTTCTCTCTTCATGAAAATGCCAAAGCCTTTAGACTTAACTTGTTCCTTGATTCATCTTTTGCTGCTAGATTCAATGTTTCACGACCTTGGAAAACAGGAATAAAGTGACATATTGATTTTGTAGGAGGCAGATTTAATATGGACATTCTGACTCAGCAAAAGAGAACACAGTCTGGAATGAGTGGCATGCCTTCTGCTCTGTTGTATCGTTTTTGCGATTTAAAGGTTCAGACAGGTCAAAGGGCATCCGGAATCAGGGCAGATAGCAAGAAAGAAAGAGGGCAACAACATAATCTGTCATCATACCTGCCTGCAAAATATTTCCCTTTCCATTCATTAAGGACAAAGTCAAATCACAAGTTTACTGTCATGCAGATTTAAGATTAGGGCGTTTGAGCTGAGATGTTGGTTTTAGTTGTACAGAAGATAGCATTAGTAAGCTTGTGGTTTTAATTATTGTTCAGGATAATCCAAAACTACAAAGATTGTACAAAGATTCAATTATTACCCTTTTCTTTTTGACATTCAGTGGATAAAACAATAATAAACAATATAATGCAGTACATCACAAAATATAAAATTTGGATTTCCTTTTTCACAACAATCACAATCTGTAAATGGTAAATGTAATGTAAAGTAAATGGAACACTTCAGGTAATTACTCATTTTCAGGTGTGAACAATAATAAACAAACAGAGCAGAAAAAGACTGAGCAGTTTTGATCAGTCAGAGGCACAGCACTCAGCACTGAGTGTACAATAACTGCAGTGCTCACTGACCACTCAGCACATTAATTATTTTTCTCTTCCGTGTCACTTATGCTGACATTTTCCCAGCTGACACTTGCGCATGCGCTCACCATCCTGCCCTTGCACTATAACATTTTAACGTGACCTGGATATTGTGTAACAGTCTCTCTAGATCAGAAAATCCACATTTTGTGTCGAGTCTCATTTATAATGTAGTGCTACTTCTGGAGGATTGCGGTGTGATGTAATCATGGATTGCATCAAGATGAAGGTTATTCTCCTACTAACCTCTACTCTCTAGTCTACTCTCCTTTTACACCACTCTTGGCTGGTTGCATGAGAGGCCTAATTAGTTTATTATGCCTATCAAAATGCTACCTGGCTAATGCTATTGCATAACTGTCAGAGATTTGTCAATCAACCCATTTTCCGAAGTCATGTGAAGGGAGGTAATGGGCCTATTAGGTTGGAAAATTTCATTTTGGGTTAGAATGCTTCAGCAAATGTCTAGATATTGCGTAAGATTGTTTGAGCTTTTGCTTAATGAAGATACAAATGCATGTCTTATCTTAGTTTCTATTGTCCCATTCAATGACAATGAAAAATGACAATGACAATGATAAAGTTTTTGCTAGCATGTCTTAAGCTAATGCACTGTTGAGAACAAGGCTAAACTAGTTGTTTAGCAGTAGTTACGGAAGATAAGGAAATGTTAATTGGCTTCGGGGTTTGCACTTTACTCTGTTATGATGTTTTGCTCTGGCTCAAGTCTGAGGAATGTCAAATGAGTGTGAACATGCATGCAGCTGCTGCATTTATTAATATTACACCCATATTCACATGTATTGAGTTACTGAGATTGCACTTTTTTGCCTTTAGCATTAACACAGCAACCATATCAATGATAAGTGGATTTTCTCTTAATATCAGCTGTTAATACAGTCACATGTTTATCCAGACATTCATCTTCTAAGAATTAACAAGACTTTGGGCTATATTTTTGTGAACCTGGTCACAAGCACAAACCTCAAGCAGTTCCTTTCACACCCTTGAAAGCAGTTGACTTTCTGTTCTGTAGTTCACTTGGCTTCTCTTAAGAGAAAACTGATGTTGTTGTGTGGAAAGGGGGAGCTTCTCAACTGCACTAATTTTCCTTCACTTCAGAATGTGCCTATAGCATACAGTCCTAGAAATCAGATTCTAATTACATTCAGACTGCAAATGCAAATTGATAAAAAAAAATCACAGCGTAATAATCTGACCCTGGGTACACTGGAGATGAAAGTTTCAGTTGCTTTAATGGTGTCGTATTTTCTCCACTAATGCTTCCTCAGGATGATGCTGCATTCCTGCTAAAAATTACTTTCACTGTATAAACACGTAATCTGTGCAAAACAGCCTACAGGTTTGGTGTGCATATAGATATTTAATGCGCGTACGAACTTCCTAATTTGTGCTTATTGCAATTTGTAAGAAAGTGAAAGAAGTCAAAGTCATCTTTCATTAAAGGGGTTTGGGTAACTTTATAGAGGCCTGTGTGTGTGCCTAAACCAACTAAAGCCAAAAAGAGAGCACAGACTGCCTGCGTTTGTGCTAAGTCTTAGTGGAACCACAATTTAATGCCAAAATGAAAACCAAAACTGCACTGCACTACCAAATCTGCATTACCACATCCCCAGCTACGCCACTCCATTCATCTTGGCAGGCACAGATAGGTCCCTTTCAACCCACAAAATGACTACGCAAGCACAGCCAGACAAAAACCTGCCTTGTACCAGATGAAATTGGCAATCTGTGAGCATGTAACCAACTGGACCAAAGTGGTTTGGACAAAAATTACCCACCGACCACCTGACATTGCCATCCATAGAGCCTTGTGTACCTCCAATAAGGGGAAAACTTAAGTTCGTGCACTTGTTTGGTCAAGGTTTTTTAACATATGCCTAAGGCGTCACTATCAAGACTGTACTGTAGCTGGGAGAGACATGGAGGTCATAACATACTCTTTGCTTAAACACACTTGAGTACAATAAATAAAATTAAAGGTCTTATGGGTTTATGAAAATATATTTGTAATACCAAAGTGCCAGTGTTTGAATGTGGGTGTGTATTTGTGCCCCTACTTGTGCACAAATGTGTTTATTGTTAAGTGGCTACCAGGCTTTTGTATGGGGCTTAAGGGTAGGCCAGTGGGTGGTCCATAGACATGTTCCGGTCTACTCAAGCCCTGCCTACTGTTAAACCACACAGATGTCCTGGGCCTATTGTGGCCCTACAGGACTCTATAGGGACCCAGCAGGGCCATTTCACGCCTCAAGGACACCCAAAGAGGAAGTCAGAAAGGGTGTACCACTGTGACATCAGAAGAAATCTCTTTGAATGAAAACGCAGCAGGCAACCATGTAACAAATTAGCTTCAAAAAGATACTTTCACCCCAAGAATGGACAGAGCTATTAAAGTTTAATCAAGGATTTAGCTTGAAAACATGAGAATTAACTGCAGATAAACACATATGAAATGTATACATCTTCTACATATTTTCAAGACAACAAGCACTTTCACAACACCCATGGCTGCCTTGCTTTGCTGTTGAGCTTTAACTGATTATCTTCAGCTGTTTGTTGGGTTGCAGCATATACGTTTGTGGTCTTGGCAACAATTAAAGTGTTTGTGGTTTTGCTCCCAACATGTGTTTCAAGCCTGGTTAGATCTTGTAAGTTCTCCCAGCATATTTCTGTCCCTTAAAAGAGCCACATCTACATCTTGATGTCAAAGTGAGCAAGTGAGACCACAGCACTCCTTGGTGTCTTTCATTTTCCCACAACAGATCTGCTTATGATGTTTTATCATGTGGTCATTCCAGTGGCTTAATTTGAGCACCTCAAGTCACTCATTCTGCTTCAGTGTGCGATGTTCCTTCTGGGCACCAATTTCCTTGTTGGCACGTCGCGTTTCAGTATGCCTTCACATTCAGGTCAAGCTGCTCAGTTTGTGTGTCTATAAATAGCACCTTCTTATTATTTTATCAAGGCAGACAAACTGATCCACTGTCTGCTTTTGTGCCTGCATGGGAAAAAGTAGGCCAAGAACATTGTTTCATGTCATCTCTGTTAGTGCCTGAGATTTTATTCAAGTCCATGTTTGTCTCATGAGCAAAGCGTGCCACACTTGAAGAGTCATAAAAACTGTTTGTGTATGTGGGTGTGTAAGTGAGTGCGAGTGTCAGAGCATACCTAAAAGCATGCACAGACTCTTTTACTGTGTTAGCATGCGTATGTGTGCACTATAAGATTACAGTCAAGCTCGACTAGACATGACTATGGGACACGTGCCAGGGACATACTGTATTTTCTCCCTCTGCCTCATCATCCCTCTTTTCCTATCTCTATATTCAAAACATGTCAGTCAAAACTAAGTTTGTCTTGTGGTTTCTCAGGAAGAAGGATATTGAAATTATGATTGCAGCCAAAATCAAGACTATAAATACATCATTTATATAAAAAAAATATGTAAGGTACTGTGTGTAACCATACCATCATATCTATAAAGCATGAAGGTTCATTCTTGACCTTGGGCTTAGTATTTTGACTAAACAGTACCAACTCAAAGTCTACTTACTACCTTTTTCCAGAGCCTTCAGTCATATGTCACAGTCTTCATCAGCAGATGAGAGGTTGCTCAGTTGTCATGGAGATGGATCTGTCGACAAGCAAGCTCAGTAGCTGATTTTATTTCATCCATAGTACTTCTTCTCGCCTGTGTTGGCTTAAAGTGGAAGTTAATTCTTGACATGGGCAATAGTTTGACAAAACAATCCAAACTCAAGGTCCACATACTAGCTTTTTCCTGAGATTGTATCTATTGTACATTGTAGTGAAATAGTATACCATTTATCCAATATGTATCATTAAAATTTCTCAGTTTTTACTTTTGATAAATTCACATATGGAGTTCCCACCGTGCTCACAAGAATTGGTGCGTTATCCTTATTATGTTGACTAATGTTGACAGAGGACGGTCGCGCTCAATGATAAGAAGTCACTTTATTCCCAGAAGACAAAAACGTTTTCAGCTGTGCGGCCTTCATCACTGTCAGAATCATGCAGTTTAGATGCCTCTTAAATAACAAATACACTGGTGATCCACTTTAAGGTAATTGGCATTGCACCTGACAAGCCGATCAGCTACATAACAACCAATGAGCATCCAGCTCTGGAACAGGGATGGTGGAAACTAGTTCAACACAAAAAATGTTAATACGCATTCTAATCATAAATAGACACTATATGAAAACATAACTAAGGACTATCTACAACCTTATAAAAGAGATTTGTGGGATATAAGTATACATGGTGGACATCAGGTGAGGAATTGTTTATTGAACAGTGAATATCTAAGTCTAAAGGCAAAAATTACAGAAAGATCACTGGATTGTGTTCTTCGTTCAGGCTTCTTGTATTCCAGAAGCATTTCACTTTTCAACATAGATATTTCAGCATCACCACCTTTGTAGATAGCATTATAGATCTTCGATTTCTTTTTGTCATTGAGTGCGACCCCCTCTGTCATCATCAGTTTTTACCTTTCAAATCAGCCATTTCTTGAGATATTTGTATGCCAAATGTTTAAGCAGTTTTAGTTTTTTCAGCATTTGCTGTGTTGGTTGCTGTGTTTTTGTCAAAAGAAAGTTTTCAGGTTCAGGCTTTTTTTTTTTTATTTGCCTGTAAAGAAATTTCACCAGATTGCCATGCTATGTTTTGTTTCATTTTGTGACACCAATATGTAAAGAGTCAACTTGCTATTGATTCACAGTTTCTGAGACTGCAGTTTGGCACAGCCGGTGTGTAAATTATGTGAGATGATGTATTGGTGCCTTTAGTCTGTTTCATCTTGAGCAGAAATGTAATTAGATGTGATTTTACATTAACCACAACATGTATTAACATAATAAATAAGGCTATATGACCTTTTGATAAATAAGCATATGTCCAAAACATCTCACTGTTTGTAAGCTTTCCAAGGTCTTCACATTTCTTCAGTGCAATAAATTATCACATTATTATTTTAATGTAGAAACCCCAGTAAGGATATAGAGTGTATATTATTTCTACTCCAGTGGGCTCGTGTTAGTGAATCATATTGTCCTCTTCCAGTTCATTAGGTTTGGCAAGGTTATTCTGACTGATTGTCCTGGGGTTATAGAGGTGACTGGTAGTCACTTAATGTGACATGTCGGTGTGTGAGGGTGAACACGTTTGAGATATTTACGATTGAATTAGAGTCCTTCAACGCTGTTACTGTTCAGTGATTTAAAGCTCCCTTGTTTCTGCCCCTGTGGACTCACAAGGCTGCTTGTTTCGAAGACTCTGGAATGTTTTGCTAAACCCAGTGACTCTAGAAAGCTCAAGCCACGCCAAACTTGTTTGCTTTGCTTGTTCTACCACGCTCCCTCTCCTTCAGTCTTTTCTCACTTTCTGTTTTTAATACATGAACTCACTCAATGTGTCTTTTGACTCAGTCATTATAATACCCCTCTGTTTTATTGATCCAGCAATCTCTGATTTGTTGTCTTAGTAAAACTCTGACCCTTGAAGAGATGTTTGATCCAGTGAGCAGCTCTGCAGCTTGCAACATAAATGCCATGTCGACCATCTTTTAGCACGAGATTCTAGCATTACAGCAAATAACGATAATTGTCTTAATTGTAATTTTGATGTTGTTTTTACTCTATTGTTTATGGAGGGAACAGTGTTAAGACCTGTAAATGACAGAGAAAAAGAAAGACACACACCACGGGTCCTAAGCCAGATCTGAGCCCTCAGCATTGAGCATGTAGCTGCAGCCTCAGTCTTCTGATTTGTGAGCAGAATCCTAATCAGTCTATTATTTGTTTTCTGTTTCTCTTCATCCTAATCATCACTCAAGTGGGATGTCTAGCACTTTTAAGCAAGACCACAAGTAGTCCACTTGATGCACACTCTTGACTTGTCCCATTCGCTGCCCATGCTTTAGTCCTGCAGCTGCAGATTGATGTGATTGTTCAGCACAGAACTAGGGCAAACACTCATCTCCCTCACAGACTCAAACATCCAGATATAACTAAGCTGGAATAACCAGCTTGCTTTTTCAAGTGTCCATTGACTTTGTACGGAGCAGATCCTTACAGAGCCGACACTCTCAGAACCCCTGATTTAGCAAAGCTTGGTGGTGTGCACAGATATTTGCACACATTGTGGAATTCGCTCCTGCCTCGGCACTCGAGAATGTCTGATTTCACACCGCAGACTTTCAGGCCGGCCCACTCCTACACCTTTCCTCCCTCCGTCAGCAGAAATGGTGTGAGTGCTGTTGTGAGCAGTGCTGCTTTGTTGGCAGAGACAGAGCTATCTTTATTACCTTGAGTCACAGTGTGTGGTACACCTTCCAAGCTTTAATCAATACTACTGGGTCAATTGGCGGTGCTGTTAGAATATAATCATGTACTGTCAATGAGAGAACCAAGGAGGGAGAAAGCAGATGATGGAGTGGAGAGGAGAGAGAATTAGAGAGAAAATGTGTCAAGAGTTTCAATTGACCCTACAATTGTGTCTTTGATCCATACAGGACAGGAATTTCCTCATCAGCACATTGTCAGTGGTGTCAGTGAAGATGATTGACTGAAGACTGAATTAACTATAGTTGTTATACTATATAGGGAGGGAGGACACTCCTGGAAAAAGCACATGGCAATTACAAAAGGTACATAATGGGTATGCATTCATGTGCATCAGGACCTGAAGTGAAAATGCTAAGCACAAAAACCAGGATATGATGAATATAGACTTGGAATTTCAGGATGACAAATTCACTACAATGTAAAACCCTAGAGTGTGTGACCATCTTTGTATTGGTTGGCACCTCCTCCATGCACACCCATCCATCCTCACCTGTGAGGTATGAGGCAAGATGGGAGGTTGAGGTCATGACATCTGAGTAACAGTGAACAGATGTAAATGTCCATATGGACTGCATAGCAGTTGTGTTGGAAGATATTTCTACATATTTAGAATGGCCAAGCTATCAGATTATAATAGTTGGTTTGAAAGGCAGTCAGTATTACCTGCTTAGTACCTGTTGTGCTAGTGATGCAGTGTCTAACAAGACTTGTGATGTGAGGCAAGAGGAAGATGATGGCGTGACGACTCGTCACTGGTCATTAGTTGTAAAACAGCCACATTCCAGCAGAATCTATTCCAGATGGGTACTTACAACAAGTTTTAGTGCCCCATTAAAGTGGTCTCATCTCTGGTGACTTAACTGCCTCTTGGGGTGCCTGATCTCATGGTATGTTGTTTGTTTATTCTCCAGTGGGCCTTAATTTCCTGTGTGTCTGCTGCTTTTTGCGGCTCTAGCGGGTCTCAGTGGGTTAGCCATCTTTAATTTACTCAGCCAGTCCACAGGGGATTTGAGCTAACCCTGTTGCTCTTGTTGGTATTTTTGACTCTTCAAATGCCATTGATTGGGGGCATTCTCTTACCGTTTTGGAGCAATGAGTCATGATGGAGTCTTCTGATTTGGCTGTTTATTGGAAAGAGACCAAGAGTTAATGGGAATGACACTGATCTCAAAATGGAATTTAACTTTTGCGCCGTTGTCCCAGTGTTTTCACAAACGCACTGACCCATTTTCACACGTCACTCAAGTCACCAGCACAAGTCATTCTGTGATTATCATCATCCCACTGAGCTGCAATCCCAATTTAAGCAGATTGTATTATTTAATGGGAGCATGTGCACGCATACGTTTTCCCCAAGCACAGACAAGTAAAATGCCAGACAGCATACTTTACTTAAGGATGATCATCCATCTGCACAGCTTATTCACAAGACTGCACGAGTCACAGAAACTGTTGGAAAATAAAACTTACATAGATATTTGGGCTTGGATAAATTAATCGAAGGATCATGTTTTTCAATAAAGAGAAGTTAAAAAGTAAAAGTATTTGCAGTACAATATCTTAAAACTCAACAAAAACACTAATTACTAAAGACAATTTGGATAAAGGAGAGGAATAGGAAGAGGGATTTTGTCCTCCGCAGTTGTGCTATGCCAATCAATATTGCTGGGAATTCTGACAATATGTCTTCAACCACTCATCTTTAGAAGCATTTCACTAATTTGCAGTCAAGGACCTAGTTGCATGCCTAGACCTCTCCTCACATATTGTTCCCAGCACTCTACTGGTACATTAGTTTGAATTTCAGTGTGGTACCCAATAACAAGACTAAGAGTCTACAGTCATGCCAGCGGCTCTTTGAGGCTGTACTTAAGCACAGTGGTGCTTTGAGCTAAATGCTAATGTCATCATGCTAACATGCGCACAGTGACAATGCTAACATGCTGATGCTATGTAGGTATCATGTTTACCATGGTCACCATCTTAGTTTAGTGTTTTAGCACATTAACCTTTTATAATTATTATTACACTAAAGCACAGCTGAGGCTGATGGCAATGTCAGTCATTTTTCAGGTATTTGGTCATCAACCAAAGTATTGGATACATTTGAACTGTGACCTGATGGTGCTAAAGGAAAAGTCAGGGGGTTCTCAAAGTCATTAGGAGCCATCCTCTGGGGACTGTGACTTTATGCACAAAATTTGATAAACATTGGCTCTATCCAAATGGAAATGGGTAGACGAGATATGAAGAGTTGAGTGGATGTGTCAAATAAATTGGGAAGTGATTACAGATGGATTTCTAGAATTCAGAATGGAATTCAGCTAACATACCACCTCCATCTCGTGTCTGACCTGGTTCTTGACCTGGTATTTTCTCCGTACTGGAAAGCGAATGGTATTTTTATTCATGAGGAGGTTGACAGGCGCTCTGGGTCCTCAGGCAAAGACATTTTTTTCTATCTCCTCATACTTTCCGTTCTGCATTTGTCATTGTGTTAGGAATGGCTTGAAGATCCCTGATAGTTGAGACCAAATTACAGACAAAAGCAGCACAGCTAAGAGGGCCATTTCCAAAGTGACCCCTTTAACCTACACTGATAGAGAGTGTTGTAAATGTTATGATTATGGCTTCCAATTGTTTTCTTAAAATTCAGTTGTGGTACTTGGACAAAACCGCTGGTAATTAGGTGAGCTAGTTATAGAAATGTGAGTCATTCCGAGAATGCTCTGATCATCAGTAATAATTTACTGTGAACAGCACCAAGAAAAATGTATCAACTGTTTCTGCTTCTAAAGAAGGAATTATGGATGCCTCCGGGCCCCTGCTGGTTCTTTTTACCTTTTTTAAGAATCTCAAAGCAAAAGTTTGTGTCAGGACAATGTTGTGATCCATCATAAGTTGAGTTCTGGACCACCATAAAATGGCATCAAATTGATCCAGTACTGTATAAGCACAGATATACAATCAGTTTCTGTAGCAACCTTTGAGGTACTTGAGATTTATATATTGTATTAAGGAGTCATGAGATGAGTGACTGGTCTAGTTCTAACATGGCCAAACTTCATTTTGTGTCTTGTTCCCTGTTCATTCCAACAGAGACCTTAGGAGCCTCAACATAATCTTTCTTTAGTGTTGCAGGTGACCTTTCACCTTGTAGTCACTCAGGGATCGTAACCCCTTTGCCATCATGAATGGGTGAAAACAAGGCCACTGGCTGAGTGTTGTCGCCCTCCGTGTCCAGGCCAACCTCCACTTTAACTCCTTAGAGCTGGTAATAATACAAGCACTGGAGCGCTTAACTTTAGCGTGTTGGGTAAGTGACACTTTGACAACTTAATGTCTTTTGTGTGTGTGTGTGTGTGTGTGTGTGTGTGTGTGTGTGGTTGAGGCTAGGGTCGGTGAACGTAATGTGTGTCCAGCATTTCTTGGACTAAATGCCCTGACAGTTCGCAAAGTTGCTATCTGCTCCCTCCAACACAATATTTTTTATTCATTGGTTGTAAAACAAAGCAGGAGGTCTGTGATGTTTTGAACTAGGGATTCTGGTAATGTTATGAAATTGAGGGTTTGTTTGATTTTGCCTTAGGTGACTTTGGACCTCCAGTTTGTTTTCTAACAGAGATTCCTGTGTGTGCATCTATCCCTTTTTCAAATAGCTTTCATTTGAAACAATAAATGGTAAACATGTTGAGTTTTTTTTCTTTTTGCCTGTCTTTCTGCATGGTCAATATAGCTGTCATGTGAACCACTTGAGTGGTTCTTACCAGCACGCACGCACTGAAATGTGCGTGAGTCTGAAGCCTCATGAGCATGACAGTTTTGAGGATCGAGTTCAAAACCTGCGGGTGAATAAAGCCAGAACACAGTAACCCAGCAGCCCCTTTTCTTTATTTGCTTGTCCTTTGCTTGCCTCATTGCCTTAAAGCCATTAGCACTAAAAGTGTGGAGGGAGGAGGCAAAGGGGGGTTTTGTCTTGTTTTTTATGGTCTGAAATATTTTAATTCATACAGTGACATGGTTTGATCTCTCTGTGCTGTCTCGATAAGTATTAGAAGGACTCTGTTGTCCTCTGCGAAAACAGGGATCATTGCAAAATTACAGTTGCTTCATGTGATTTTACTTTGAATTAAATGCATTTTTGCAATTTAAATTAAGGAATGACAGCTTTTTCCTTTTTGTCATTTACAGAATCAGCAACTGTTACTTCAGTTTCAGAGTTATTTGACAGCTAAAGAAAGCTAAATTCCAATCCATAATCTTAGAGAGGCTTGAGTCTATACCAGCATACTAAAAAGCAACATTGGACTGCTAAATAGCCAGTCCAAAGTTTTTAATCATTTAAACACATTTTTAGCCATGCTAGCGACATGGTTCTTAGGATGTAAATCTCGGTTGGTCGGTAGGTAGGTCGATAGGTTTGTCTGTTGGTCCACCACTTTGGTCCAGACTGAAATATCAAAGGATGAATCCCAACGACTTTGGTGATACCCAGACTTTTTCTCTAACGCCACCTTGAGGTTGACATTTGTGGTTGGTGTCTTGACATGACATGACTTGACTATTGGATGGATTGTCATGAAATGTGTCCTGAAAAGTACAGAAATTTGGGAAGACAGGATGAGTTGAAATAACTTGTGATTCCTTAACTTTTCACCACCATCACGTCAACATTTTAATTTGTCCAATATTTTAACTTATACAAATACCTGCAAAACAAATTACATTCCCATCAGCCTCAGCTGTACTTTGTGTTTTGTGCTACTAAGTAAAATCTTAGTCTTGTTTTTATTTGCCATTAAATATTGTTCAGAAAAAAATGATGCATTGTGTACACAAATCTCTGACTGCCAACATTGATTCCTTTTTCAAGCTACAGCTAGCTCCCACTGAAGCTGACTGCCTCAAATTCAAATCACAGCTGCTACCAGTGTACTTCAACACTACTACTACTACTAACATAATATTTTATTCTCATAAATCTGTCATGTTGATTTGAACCATTAAACCTTTGATGACAATGTTATCCATAGTATTTTCCTGCATTTTTTGCTCGTGTCTCTCCAGTATCCCTTTTTAAGTTTCCTGTACTCCTATTCCTTCGTTCTTGGCAAGATGGGGGGACTGAGTAAACAGAGAAGGGTCAGCATGAGAGCCAGAGCCCAATCTGTTGGGCATATGGAGGTTCTGTCACTGCTGCCAACCTCCAGCTGGACAGTATTGGTCCCCCTCGGTACTCAGGAGTTAAGCTATCATCCCCCAGGGACCGATGAGAAGCAGAGGGACGAGGGGGGAGTCCCAGGTCTGACTGCAGCTCCTGTTCATCATGCAAAGACTCCACCCTCAAACACATCAGTGCTGTCCATTAGCTCCTAAAGTAAATAAACCAACTGTGTTTATGTGTAGGACAGAGAGTGAACAAGTGGGTGAATGAGGGTTCAGGGGGGCATCGGAGCTAATCACATAAAGTGTTAAAGTGTATTTCAGTGACCAGTGAAAATGAGACTCGGACATTAAGTATTTAAGGATATATGCACTTATTGATGATTAAGACGGAAACACAAAGAAAGAAAACTGAAGACCTTGTAAAAACAGAATCGATTCACAAAACTAATAAATACTTCAAATAGTCATTTTACTTGGACATTAAAGAGCTTGACCCTGAGGCCTAGTTATCATGGTCCATTCATAACAAGTTTCTGTCCACTGCATACCTACAGAGGTGCTGCCTTCTCCTTACACAGCTAAACACATATACTAACTTCCTTGTGTTTATTTGTATTTGGCTTAATACAGCAGTTTCCTTAGATTCTTGCGCAGTGGATTTGGGTCAGCTATGCATAAAGACAAACATTTAGATTTCCCAACTGAAGTAAGGGCCTTCATAATCATATCAAAAACTTCGTTGTTGGTCAGTGCTTACAGAAAGCTACCTTAAAATATGTCAGGCATGAAAATAAACTCATGTACATACGTAGGTTTGCGAAGGCACACACAAAAAACTCTTTCTGCCCTAATGTCCTTAATTCATGTATGTGCAAGGCATTTGTCTTGTGAGTCTCATGTCCATCTCTAGTTTAGCAGGTCAAGGTTGTCACATGAGGAATGAGTTAGTATCCACTGGCTGATGTCTGCCTTCCTGCTGTATTTTGTCAGCCCAGAGCTGAAGGGCAGAAAAGTTCTTGCACACAAAGCAAAATGAGAGACGAAAAAAGCACTTTAATCCCAAGTGTTTTACCTGGAGGAATATGGTGCTTTTTTCCTATCTTTAATCAAGAGTGTGGTCTTTCACTTTGAGAGCATGATTTATTTATTTCATGTTCAGATTTTGTAATACTCTCCCTCAAAACCCTGCTCTTGCGCTCAAATAGCCCCTGCTTGCACTTGGATTTGCTCTGCTTTTGCTGAAACTTTATGCTTGCACTAAGATATATTGTTGCTTGCGCAGATTTCCTGCGCTCCCGCTTCAGCCCTTCTCCTCGCACTCAGGCTGCTTCTGTGCGCTCGTGAAACATCTGCTCTCAGATTTCTGCTCTTCTCTTGGATTTTTTGTGCAACAACCCTGTCAAAATTCCCCAACCAATAGAATGCCAGCTGTAGTGTTAACCAATGAAATGATCACTGCCTCGTTGCTGGTGCGTTTGCTTTACTTCTTACAGCGTCTCGTACATACAGTTACGACTCTTTAACCGGGTTCATCCACTCCTGCCCTCCACAGTTTTGTTATATGCACAGTTAATATATAGACCAGCAACTGTACTTTTTCTTATACTATAATACTTAATATACTGTTTATACCGTATACCAGCGCCCATACTTTTTATTTTACTATAATAGCTACATGTAATAGTAGCTGTATAGCACACTGATGGGAGTGACTAAAATTTTTCATCTTTGTTCATGTAATGTCAAAACATAAACAAACTTTCAATCATTATCAGTTTTATCAAGATTTTCTACAATGAAGAAGAGATGAGAAATTGATTTTAGGCACTTTAGGCAGGTCATATTTTCGGTTTTGGTATGGGTTTGTCATAGTGTGTCTGTCCTTTATCCCATCTTTCTTGATCTGTGGTAGCATTCTCTCTCATCTTATCTTGACAAATGACACAAGACACAGGAGCTGGAAGAAGTTGCGAGCTGGAAGAAATCACTAAAATTCAAACCTGCTCGGTGCACTTTTGCAAAGGAGCCTCTGGATCAGTGATAATCTCCCAGCTGAACCTGGTTTGTGTTTGTCATGACAGCCTAGATGTCTGCATGGTTTGTCACGTGGCTCGCCAGAGGTCAGGGTTCAAAGGAGGTCAGGGCAGGGAAGACTAAAGCATCAACTTCCTGCGTTATTCACCGGCTGGTTCTGCACAGAGAGAGAATGGACATATGGTACTTTGGAATTTGGTCTTCAGTCCACTTGTCTAGGACTCCATGAGAAAAGTCAAAAACAGGAAAGAAAATAGAAAAGGGAAGAAAGTTCTGCACTTTCTATTGTCAAAGGTGTTATTGGACACCTCAGTATGGGCGTGCACATGCAGGACACACAGGCATATATTTAAAAGATAATAACATACCACTCACACAAACAGAAAAAAACAGGCATGCATCCACAAACACACACACATGTGCACCTATTTTTTCATCCTGATGTCAAATACCTCCCATCTCCTTGGCACATCCGACATCCATCCACTCCCACCTTGTTCCACATTCATACACACTTAACCCTCCACAATATCGCTGCAGGGCTCGTCATCTCATTGCAACTTAAATCTTGGCCCCATGATTCATTGCTGCTGAAAGGTATCTGGCATACGTGACACCACTGCCAACTCCTCCAGTCATATGCCAAGTCTGCCGGTATCCAGAACAATTCATCATGATGTCAGACGATATCAACAGACCGTACCTTCTTAGGGACAGCTGTTATTACATTTTTGTCCAAGAATAATTATTTTAAACCTGCCATTGCTTCAATGAGTCAAAATCCACACTAGAGCCCATTGGGATACACATGTGGTAGCCATCAAATCAGGGAAGATGTCGTTGATAAAACAATCTTACCTCGAGGTTCATTTAGTAGCTGTTCTGAAGCCTTGATCATATCACACAATCTTCATCAGCAGATGGAGTTATAGATGTTCAAATTTCCATTCTATCAAGATGTCTTTTGTATAATATACATGGGATTAAGACATTTGAACAATTGTTATTTGAGAATTTGCTAAATCTTTCATTTTTAATCTCCAAGCCAAGAGAGGTAGCACTAATATGGAAAGCAAAGGCTTAGGGCTTGAAAGTTTTGTAGGCAGAAAACCTAAAACCATCTTTTACGAGGAACAGTACTTTGGTGCTAGTTTTGTGAACATTAAAAGTCATATAGAATGAATAAGACATGCTCTTGATTGAGTTATTTTGATGTAGTTGATGAACCAACGTGTTCAGATTGGACAATCGTGCACTGCGGAGCTCAAAATTATTCCAAATGGTAATTATTATGCCTCATTTGGTTTGGAATAGGAATTCTGGAAATTTCCAGGCATTGCGGCACAGCTCAAAATGTTGCTGTGTTCGTTTCACAACCATATGGTTGGCATCATTAACAACTCCCCAAGTATTCAGTGGGTTTCCCAAGCAGACCTCCACCTCTTGTAATTCTTGGTCTCACACACACAGTAACTCTTTATGTGTTGAAATGCCATTTCTCCAGTGTTGTTGTGAGCCTGTAGAAATAAATCTAACCACCTTGGTTCATTCACTTTAGGCCAGTAACATCTGCACTTTACAATAAAATGTTTTTGAGTCTTAGCAGTGAAATTAATGGCAATAATCAACCAGCGTTATGCAGAAAAACCACAGCAGTTTTTACAGCATTTTGTTCCAAGTTGGAATATAGATTTCCACTTACTTGATATGTTAGCTGTAACACTAAGAGAGAATAACACTGAATGATAAATGGCAGCTTTTATTTTTTTGTCGTTGTGTGTCCTGTACATTTTTGCTTTCTCCTATTTTTTCTACAATCTCATCTCACCAACTTTATTGGACATGTTTGACACTTACTCCTGACCTGTTTTACTCTTTTTTTATCCTCTGAATGTAACTTTGTTTGTCAGCTTTTTCTTTCCTTAATACCTCTCTGTCTTTTTCCAAAATCTCAAAAATTGCCCTCTGGTTCTGCTCTTCCTCTGCCATCCATCTCACACCCTAAAGCAAACCATCACTAATATCCTTTCCCCATGCATGACTAATAAGAAAAATATGAGTAACAATCTGGAGCTGTGTGTGTGTGTGTTCCTTTTCGGTCTTCTTTATCTTGATCAGGACATTAGAGATCACTGGATTTCTTGGTGATCCAGAGCTTCCTTTGTGAAAAAAATACTAGTGACTTTGTTTCATAAAAACTGTGGCAATTTTACTGAACTTTAAATATAAAAGAACAAACAGAACACCTAATTTAATGTACAGCATTCATATACTAAACTATAGTATGTCTACCACCAGATATTCTGTGTATACAGATGCTTGCATAGAGAGCTCTCAGGTTCCTGTTATGGTGGGTATTGTTGTAATGTTCTGTTTTTACTCTGTATTCCTGTTTGTGGGTGAAATACATAATATCTGGTAGAGAATAACCCAATGTGTGGACTAAAAGACCACTGAGTATCTAAAAGTCCTTGCACACATGTGTGTATTTAACTCAGTGTGTGTTTAAGTGTACATATGGGTGTGTGTGTGTATATGTTAACTTACACTGTTTGCTTTAGCATTTTCACATTAGTGTTGGCCAATAATTCTCTCTGCCATTGTCTGAAAGGCAAGGTTGAGCAGAAGCCACATATGGTAGTGCTTTACAGGGAAACAGCGATTTAACTCCTTTAAGATGTCAGTCGTGCTCAAATATTTACAGTCAACTGAGTAAAAAATTCAGCAGATTCGGGCCACTAATACATTCTCCTTTAATGGTTTTGACGTATCACATGATCAGGGCTGATAGCGAGTCTGCTCGGTTCCACTCTGTATTAGACATATTGACACACAGGTCCAAGACCTGCAGCAATGCAGTTGGACCCGGTCTGGCTCAGGTCCTAGGATGAGTTTTAGATACTATACTAGTATCTAAAACACAGTCTACATATACATGTTTCTTTATGTGTCTTCTTTATGTGCATTACATGGACTCAAGGAAGACTACTTGTTGTCAAGGTAACAGCTTATGGGGATCCAAATACAGCAAACATTAAACAATAAACTTCCAGGAGAAACCTTTAGCAAGAGAGCTGGAACAGTGTTGCAGGCTTCACACATGCAGGACTTTATTTTGCGGCCGAGTTTCTGGCTCTCTGATCATGTCGTAAAAGGCTAACGAGCCAGTCTGCATTGATACAATGTGTGTGTGTGTGTATTCATGTGAGTTTGGTGTACAGTGAGATCACTTGACATGCCTTGCAGAAGTGCACAAATAGCACCGTTAGCATCTGTACTCGTATTCAGCATCTGCAATTGAATTTGTCTCATTCAGATATAAAGGCTGATACTTTTAATGAAAACTGTTTACAATCAATCTTGTTTTGAAGAGGAGGCCATTAACTATCCAGGCTACCTTGAACCTAGCACCTAGGTTGATGCAATTTATTTTGTTTAAATTGTGAAATCCTTTGCAGACTTTTTTAACCACGCTGGAATAATGAGTGCGTGTGTATGCATGCAAGTGGACGCACAGACAAAACCACACACAAGACTCCATCACTTAAAAGCCCATTATCCCTGCACTGCGTGTATTTCTTTAGCAAACCCTCCTTCAATGGTTCCTTTTTTCTTGCTTTAGTTTTTTTTGTACTTGTGCCATAGTCTAAATAGACACTTACTGCTGTGGCTGGACAAGTAAAACTTCACTGATAAATGGACAGCAACATAACGTAAAGCTTTTGTTTTTGTGAACCCCACCACCTGGTTGAAAAGTACATGGTATAGCACAACACCGATCCATTGTTTGTGTAAGTGTGTGTGTGTCGGCCTCCTGCCTCTATTGTGATCGTGGTCAGTCCATCAAAGCCCGGAGAGGGTGTCGGCGAGGCATTTGGTCCGCTGTCTGCTCCACACTTCCTTTGTGTGTGTGTTTGTGTGTGTGCTGGTCCAAGCCTCTGTTTCCCTACACTTCCTCCTCGCCATTGTGTGTATGGAAGCACATGCTCGCTCGCTCTTGCTCTATCTCTCTCTTTCTGTCTTTCTTTGTCTCTCTGTCTAATCAGTGTCTTATTGGGCTGATCCCCAAGACCATGGATGAGCTATTTCTGGAGATTCCTGTTATAAAAAAGATTATTCCCCTCCCTCCTCTGTCTCACTCACACACACATAGCAGTTAAACTCATTATCTCAAACTGCATCAGCGACACACACTTCTCATTGGAGGCATTTAGATTCAAGTTTCAAGGACAGTGGCAGTACCTTGCCTCTGAATAAACTAGCATTGTAAGGAATACATAAATGTCCCTTCCTTCCCTGTTTTTGATTATTTTATGACCTACCCATTGATTGTGACAAGCATCTTTACGGCCTTGTTATCTGAAATTCTCAACCACCAAAAAAAAAAAATAGCCCTTCAGACACTTCACACACACCTAACATGTTCATCTCTATTTCAAAATGGCCGCTATGACCTTTGCATCCCATAATTTGGTTATCTCTTTTGTGAGTCTTTGTTGACATGGCCTTGGGTGTTTGTGTGTGTGTGTTGGACTGACACATCCGTCCGCTGACCCTCACCTGGCCCCGCTGTTTGGGGTTAGGGATGGTAGAAGAGGGGAGCGTAAACCCCCAAGGTGAGCCCAGAGGAGGGCTCTCCATGGCGGGGGAAAATCTTTCATCTTTCTCTCACTTTTCTTTCTTTTGTGTTTGTCTATTTTTTATCTTTCCATTGTCTGTTTATTTCTGTATATCTCTGTCTCAGTAAAGTCTTTCATATAATTTTTTTCTTTTATTATTTTTTATGCTCACTTTCTCTATTTTGCTCTTCCAGTCCCTCCCCCCCCTTGTCTCAGGGTCAGAGGTGACACTGTAAACTTTACAACCTACAACAGTAGCTTCACCCAACACCCAGCAGCAACAAGTTGATGGGGCATACAAGGCCATTTTTTTTCAAATCCAATGTCTGTGGTTTATTTTGTATTTACACCTGGGCTTTTTTTTGATAATTAAGGACAGCTAGAGACATGAGTAAAATTGACTATGAATCATGAGATAATCCACTGAAACTTCCCTTATGATATGCCTTAAAGGTAAAAGTGCTTATTTTTATTCCCTTTCTAAGGAAAAGTTATGTTTAATACAGGCTTAATCCTGTGTGTCTGCCTGCAGTAACACTGATGCATCTTCTCATTTCCTCTCTTTTGTCCAAAGCCCTCATTATACTCATGTGCATTTGATCTGTATCTGAATAATAAGCTAAACAAGCGGCTGACTCTGACAGGCTTTGATGAATGAAAATTGTAGACACTCTGAAGAGACACACTCATTTGCCCCAGAGCAACTGGCAGCAGCGGCCGTCTGCTTGTCTGATCTCTCACACTTTACCACACACATTCATCAACAATCACTGGCATTATTGTGTTTTTATCACCACAAAACAACTTGAGAATGCAAACCCCCTCAACTCTGCGCAGGGTTGTTGACCCATTTCAGCCGAGGGTAGCTTTGGGTTGGGGTTTTGGGTGCAGCCTCTGGGTGGTCGGGTTTTGTGGCTCTGGGATTTGGCCTTGTTTAGTAATCTCTTCATCTCTCCTTCCTCTCTTTGCTTTCTCTCTCTCTCTTTCTCACACACACACTAACAGACCATAATTATCTTTTTCCCTCCCTTCAAGTTACAGATTTAGGATAAAAATCACAAGAGGTTTTCCTCAGTTTATGAGCTCATAAGATCACATGTTTTCCGTTGACGTATTATTTGATATTTATGCACTGATATTAGTGCTGATCTGATGACATAGTGCTTATGCTTTAGCTGGATGGCTTATGGGTAGCGAAACTCCGAAACTCAACACTTTTGAGTGCTGGCCAAAATGTATTCTTAGCATCAAGTATTGAAATCTGTCCAGTATCGAAAGTTGATATTGAACGCTTTGTCAGATTCATAGTGTTGTTTACTTACTCTTTCTTGGAATACTTCCTGATCTAAATCAGGAAACTTTATTTTTTTTTTAGACTGCATTAAGTTTTTGGTGGGGTAGGCAGTATTTTTTTTGGCATCATTGGGCAAAAATTCCATAATAACCATCTAGCATATTGTAATTCAAGTGGTCTGAGAGCAAACCTCTACTTCTGCCCCTCCTCTTGACTCTGTTTTCAGGCTTCAGAAAATCTATCCCG
>LKNJ01004502.1:0-32359 GCA_002120245.1 Maccullochella peelii
TTTATATATATGTACATACACACACACACACACACACACATACATATACCATTTCATTTTTTTTAAACTGGCGCTTGTCTGCAAACACACACACATGCACACACAGTGTTGGTGAGGAGTCTGTTACCTAAAAGCTTGCCACAGGAAACATCTGTTCAGACAAAACAGACACGTTCAGTTTAGACAAAACCACAAAGAGGGCATCTCCACACACACACACACACACACACACACACACACACACACACATACACACACAGTGACAGTAATAGATATGATGAAGTAACTGTCAAACACTGAATTATCCCAGTAGTAAGAAAGTCACCACAAATACAGTATTTGCATAATTCTGATGTAACACTGACTATAAGAGACTTCATTATTTTAAAAGTATTATTTTAAAAACAGTCATCAGTAAAGAAGGAAAAATGATGGGAAGGAAGGAAGGACTGATGGATGGAGGAAAAGAAGGAAAGAAAGTGGATAAACCAACAGATCGGGCTAAAGCAGAAAAAAGAGGGCAGGAGAAAGAAAAGAAGGGAAGGAGGGTGGAACAAAAAAGAAGCATGGAGAAAGGAGCGAAGGAATAAAGGATGTAGGAAGGTAAGGAGGGAATAAAAAGGGGATGAAGAGGAGGGAGAGCAAAGTAAACAAAGGAATGGAGCAGGCAGGAGGAGAAAAATGGAGGGAGGATGAAAAATGAAAGAAGAAGGCAAGAAAATGATATAAAGATCAGGGATAAAGAGAGAGCGAGACTAATGCAGACTTTAGCCCCACCCAGCTCTTAATATTCAATGTTTGAGGGAGTAAAAATTCAATGTCCCAAACAAGTGACCCAAACTGTCAGTTAATACAAGTGTTAAAAAAAAAAAAATATATATATATATAACCAAGATCTGCCAAAATCAGCAAAACCAATACAACACACACACACACACACAAAACAGGACACGCCGTGTTTTCACTTTTCAGCATTCACATGTTGAGTTCGTCTGAACAAATGGCTGGTTTGTTTCAACATTTTCACTTTTTTTATATTCCTCTGTTGGTTCTTTTTGGGTACCTCTCTTTCCAGGGTACACACACACACACACACACACACACACACACACACACACACACAAAATAACACACGCTCACACATAGAGCCAGTTTCACAACAAAGACAGAGACTGTGCCATGCTGCTGCAGAGGGGGCAGTGCCACGTTGGCAAAGCCCAGGGGGCAACTGCTATCTCGTGCCAACACTTCTCACACACACACACACACACACACAGAACATATCAGTATTCCAGCATCGTTGCAGAGTCGACTCCTCCGCCTGCTTTGTGTGGCTTCATGTTCGACACTCTGCATGTTTTTCTACAGCGACTGTGTTTGGATTTAACATGATTCATCAGCTCAAACACACCTGCATGAAAACATCTTTACGTTTTAAAGTCTGTAAGTGTTTTACATTAAGCACCAGGTCACCCAATTATTATTAACAATTAAAATTGTGAGAGAAGATGCTGTATTTAGATTTCATCAAAACATTATGAAATAAGAGTGATTATTACTGCGCACATCATAAATGTGTTGGCAGTGTATTAAATGTATTTTTGACTATTTACTTAACTTTAAATGGACATTATCAGGAGGTTGAAGTGGACACACAAACAGTACTTTTTCAGAGATTATCCTGCTTCAACCTGAACAAAACAGTCTGATCTGTAGAGTTTTATTCTTCCTCTTTCTCTCTCTCTCTCACTCTAACCCTGTCTTTCAACTACTGGACTAAAGGTCTCTACAATTTAAACTTGACTATACTGTTGCTGTTTTTGTTAGACTATCTCTAACATTTCATTTATAGAGCACTTTTCAAGATGAGACACTTAGTGGGCAACACGTTTTAGTTCAAACATGCCCTTCACAGGTAAAACAAAATGCATTCAAATATATGGCGGCTCTAAAGGACACGATTTGGGTGAAATCACAATTTTATTTTATTTTTTGGCAAAGAACTCATGTTGCAATGGACACTACAAACTGGTACCACTAGTTGTTGGTATAATAAAGTGACTAGAAAACTAGATTTAGTGTTAGTCTCTCTTTAATTATAGCACACAAAATAAGTTATTTGATTTGTTGGGTAGAGTCGCTGTACTCAAGTAAAAGTACAGCAACTCAAGTAGAAGTTAAAGTCAAAGTGTGTTCCCATGAAATATAGAAATGTTATATAATGGTGAATTAAGCACAAATTTGATTACTTACTTTGCTTGTTGTCTCATGTACTTATGATTTGGCATCATCATGTCAAAAAAGAGTATCATCATGTTACAGTTAATTGTGAGAACAATCTGGTTCACCTAACAAATCAAGTCTTAAATGTCTAATGCTTGCCCAGATGTGAGCACACCACATCCGGGTCCCCATTCAAATAAAGACCAGAGGACTACATGAGTTTATGGTCAAATCCATCTTTCATATCACTAGCAGAACTGTTATGTACTGTTAAGATTTATCATGAAATTAAGATTAAGCGTAGGCCTAAACTTTAAAAAAATAAAATAAAATGACTAATGTAAGCTTTCAGGAGATACCAATGTAATGTTTAATCATTAATTGATTATTAAGTACAGGTGTGTTCATTTCCACACCTTCACCTGAGCAATATCAGCGGTGGTTGAAAATGTCGCCAATCACGTCATGAGAGCAACAATATTTCATCCAGCTAGGCAATTGTCTGTTTGGAAATATTCTTCTCATGGAACATCCACACACATCACGTTTAATAGCAAATTAAATCAACTGAAAACCTCGAAGAATCTACACCTTTCTTCAAACATGCCTTAACTGATGTACAATAAATGCAATTATAATCAAGGACAAAAAACACACAAAGAAACCTGATCATCAGGAGCAGCGCTACAGATTCAACTGGCATCATGTTGCTGAATATTGTTACTACAGAAGCTTAAGACAATTACAAGCTGCTGCGGAGTGAAGAGAATAATGTCACTATTAGCCGTGTTCAGGTGCCAAACCACAGATACTGCTATCTGTCAGTATCATCTGCAAGAAACACACACACACACACACACACACAATGTGATAAGCCCTTAGAGAAGCTCTGACTCTACGTTTTCGCAGGTGTACAGCAGCATTCCCCAAAGGAGAATCTTTCTATCTCTCTGTCTCTCTATCTCTGTCTCTCTCACACACACACACACACACACACACACACACTTCACCATGTTCAAGTCAAATAGATTCACTGACTTTTACACGACTTTACATAGCAAGTCAGAAATAAAACCTACCTGGCTGAAATGGAAAACTTGCCTGTGCTAATTAAAAGGTAAAGTTGAAAATGAAGGCTATTAGAAACTGATTTTTGTGAATTAAAGACATTGTGAGACAAGCTGCTTCTTCTTGTTTTGATTCCTGTAGTGCAGACGCAGCATCAGTGTAATGCTGCCACCCACTGTTACAGACCTCCATTCAACCAGCAAGACAGAAAACTACAAACAGCACCTGACAAAATTCATACACAGTGTGTTGACGGAGGGGAAGGAGTCCTTAAAAGGTTTTAGAGTTAATGTCTGGGCAAACTCCATCCGCCGAGGAAGACTGCAAGATACGCTGATTATGAGTATTACACTATATATATAGCTAGCCTAATAATCAGACTGAACTGCCATTTAGTTTCATTCAGTCTGACATTGTGTTCATGTTAGCTGATTTCTTGTTGGGAGGGGCAGTTATTTTGTTTTGTTTTGCCCTCACCATTCAGTCGCGAGTGACATATCCCTACTGCTAACGTCATTTTCAGCTGACACAGAAGCTGCAATAGCGGTTGCTAGGAGCAGTTAACTTAACGTTTTGCACTTTGATCAAAGAAACACGTTGATTTAAGAGTTACTTCTGTCCGAGGACTTACAACAACTCATACTGCTGTGCAAATCGTATTCATGCTTGTCGCCATTTTTCTGTCACTATTTTTCAGGAATTAAGATAGGTAGCTAGCTATCTACGTAGGAAGCCGAGGTCCCTATTATTAATCCTGCCTACTAAACTGTGATTGTTGTCCACTGTTTCTTCCGAGTGCCGGAAAAAGCTGCCACACCGTCACCACACCTGTATGAATTACTGAACAAATGGGAGATTTGAGCATTGAGGTCTGAAACAAAGCTAATATATAGCGGACTAAAAACAAAAAACAAGCAGAGGAGGTGGAAATACTTTTTGTTCAGCTGCCCCAACACCCTCCACCATTAAGGTAGGACAGAGTGTATGTAGCCTGAGAAGTGAAACCAGGGGCCAAAAAGGCCATATGATGTTCCGTTTGTAGTGATTTAGCAGGTAGCAGGTAAGGATTAATCCTTCTCCAAATAAAGTCAATACTTCAATACTTCTTCCCACCCCAATGTTTTCCTTTTCTCCGCTGCTCTCTCTTTCCATCCCTCTGTCTCTCTCTATTATTTTTCTCCTTTCTTTCTTTACCTGTTTCTCTTTACATCTCACTTTGCATATTTTTCTGTAACTTTCTGCGTCAGCACTGGCCTCTCTTTTTATTTGTCCTTATCTCTCTACCTCTCTCTCTCTCTCCCTCCCTCCCTCTCTCTCTTCCTCTCTGTTTATCTGTCTCTCTCTCGCTGCCTGTCTTCCTTTCATCTCTCACCATCTGCCTTCCTCTATCTCCATTTTCCTCACTCTTTTCCCCCTCTCTCTCCCTCTCTGTCTCTAATTCTTCTTGTCTCTCTCTCTATGTCTCTCACCCCTCCCTCTCGTCTCCCTAAAAACTTGGCAGTGATCCCCGTCGTGTTTTTTTTTTTTTTCACTCCTCGTTTGGGGGATTGCGAATGAATGCGATCCAATCTAGACCTCGGCTAAGAGACATGAATTTTCATTAATTACAACCTTGTCAGCAAAAGCATTATGGGAGCTGAATATGAAAATGCTAATGAGGGGAGCTCATTTGCATATTTTTCTTTGTTGGAATGTCATTAATTATTACGTTTTATGATGATGAATGCAGCTGTCGATGGCTGGCCCTCCATGCCTAATTAGCTATCAGAAAATCCTCCGATCAAAAAAATGGATTGGGATCCCAAACTTTACTTTTCATTTTACACCTCTGTCACTTTCTCTCTTTGTCACTCTCACTGTTGTTTACTAACCCTTTTTCATTTCTATCATTTCCCAGCATTATAACTTTACGCTTCCTTTCATTAATGCGCATTATCTTCCTCCCTTTCTCCCTATTTCAATGTCTTTTTCTCTTTATCTCATTCATTTTTTTCATTATTTGCCTTCACTTTTTACTGTCTCTCTTCTTTCTCTAACCCTTACGTTCTTTCTTATTCTCCCTGTCATTTCTTTCTTTCTCAATTACTTCCTGACTTTTGATGCAGGCTGTTGGAGGATGTGTCATGTCACACGGTGCAATCTAGTGTCAATTTTCATCTAGGACAGCCCAAAATTGCACAGGGTATGGTGATTTCAGACATAATTCTAGTTCTCCATTAGGTCTAGTCTTTTAGGTGTAGCTCCATTAGCCAGGAAACCTAGTCTAATCTAGCTCATTTTGTTAAGCTCCATTTGCTGTATTTTGTACTAGGTTTTCTTTTAGATCTAGTCCAACTCATTTAGTCCTTAACCTTTATCCTCGTCTCTGTTATTTGCTTCTTTGGCCTAGTCTTTTAGTTTTGGTCCTTTTTTAGCTAAAATGATTTGGTTAGCTACTGTGTCCTGCTAACTTTACCCTAATTACTTAGCACTGGGCTCATTTAGCCTAGATCATTTGGTTGTAGCTCCTTTAGTTGTAGCACTTTTATTCCTTATTATATATTTTAATCCTGGATTTATTATCTGAAACAACTTCAGTCATAGCTTCTGTTGATCATGACTTCTGATTAATCCCTCATTCTGTAGTTCTAGCTTGCTTAGCCTGGTCCTTTAGCTACTTCAGAATTCATACATTACAGTGAAACCTGCTCCTTTAAAGTACTTACTGGCATCTACTCTGAAAGTCTGCGTTGTACTAGAAGAATCCGTTCGACAAACTCAACCTGTACAAAGTGTTAGCTAACTAGCTAGTTCGCTAGCAGGGCAGCCAGTAATGTAAAAATTGCAGTTAGCTAATCAGATGTGTTTTTAATAACATAGTTGGCTGTAATTATCTCTTGATTATCTAGCTGACACCTGAAGAGAAAACCAATCAGATGGATCACTAATGAAATGATGAGCTTCTACTGAGAAATTAACTACCTCTGTTACGTTCTGTTGAGATGGAAAACTTCGACATTTGGACAGACAATCAGCTGATCACAGCTGAGGACCTCCAATATGGCTGGAAGAAGCTGTGTTGCATCACCTGAAAGTCCTGAAATACTGTCCATGTCTCTCCTCACATCTCTCTTTTTGTTGTTCCTTCCATCTCTCTTTTTCTATTGTCTAAAAAGAGTAACAATGAAGACTTAACAAATCCCCCCTCCAAAAAAGCCACTAACCAACACCCCCCTCACTTGGCTTAATGAATGCCAGGCTTAATTAGAGCACCATGATGTCAGAGGCATTAATTATCAGTTGGCTTCGTTTCAGAAAACACACATTGTCTCTCTTTCTGTCTCTCTCTCTGTCTTTCTCTCTGCATCTGCTTTTTTTCCTCTTAGTATTTTTATTTCTCTGTTTTCCCTGTTCAAACTTAGATTTCACGTTTAACTCAGACCTTTTCTTTTAAAAGAAAGGTCTCAGTGTGAAACAGTGTCTGATTTACGGCATTTTAGGACATGGTTCTAAATCTGATACGTATCTGATTTGTGGCAGTCTGAACAGTCATATCTGAATCAATGTGACATTTACAAAGCTGTAGCATTTGTGGTCTGCCTTTTGTGATGATGTTGGTGCTACAAAGGAAAGATAAAGGGCAGGTGACGGAGATCGTCAGTGGAGGCGTCCAACACACATCGACATACACATGTAATCAAATGCATGTTTAAAGCTGCATTTTTTGAGCACTTGGGGGCAAGCTGAAAACAAAATCTGACATATTATCACTGTATAAAGTTATATGGTTAATGTGTTAGCGAACAATGTCCTCTGTACATGTTATTATAATTCATTTGAAGTTGTGCTTGATTAGTGCAGCTTTAAACCCTGCCTGACCACTGTATCTTTACATGCACACTGAAGAACCAATAACACAAAATATTTTCAGCCACCCAGCCTTTGTCACTGTTTCTGACTGATGAAAATACCTTCTTGAGTGCAACCCGTTACTTTTAACCCATTTTCCTGGAAAATGCTGTTACTTTACAGTAATAACTTATTTTTTCTAAGCTTATCACACACTCCAAATAGCAGTTTTGTCAGCCACTCTTTATGTTTATGGCTTCTTGGTGGAGTGGACACCTGTGATGGCAGCAGCGCACCGACTTTGTGTCCACACTGAAGGAAATAAGATAAAGATGGTCGCACTATTTCTTTTGTTTATTTGCAAAATCTTTTCCCATCATGTGCCATTGTATGTGTATTAACTGTGCCAATGTCTGCACCAAAATGAAAATCCTGTGTTCCCATTTATTCTTTTTTTAAGTGCAAAAATTCCAAATGACTATTAAAAGCTGTGGCTAAAAATATACTGAATGTATGAAACCGGTCAGAGTAAAATGTTATTATACCCAATAGACATGATGGGCAGAACAACACTACAGAGCCAATAGGTGCATTTCTTTATGGACCTGGCTTTGTGCATGGGGGCATTGTGATGGTGAAACAGGAAAGTGTCTTCCCCTAACTGTTGCCACAGTTGGAAGCACACTACACTATACCATTTGCTGTAGCATTAAAAGTCCAAAGCCCAAAACCATGAAAAACAGCAACAATTATTTATGAAAACAAGGTTCTAGGTTCTAAAAAACAGGGGAATTGTCCTTTAAGGTTTGCATTGTGAATGTAGCCCTTGTCTCTCTCTCTCTCTCAGATGATAAAATACAGTTCATCTTTGGCCTCTGGGAGCCACGGTTATAACTGAAGAGCTCTCCCTCTCTCCCTCTCACAATAAACATACTGTTTCATGCTGCACATCTCTATCTCTCTCTCTCTCTCTCTCTCTCACCTCTTACACACAAACAAGCACTCTCTCTCTCTGCCACACAAACACACACACCGTAGCGTGGCTGGCCAGATGGGACTCTTCCACATGACCAAGCCGATCAATCAACACTGAAGGGCCCAGGTGCTACTACGCACCATTTCACAGTCTGTCACACACACACACACACACACACACACACACACACACACACATAGCAGCAGAGACATTCAGAGATAGAAAGATAAAGGACACACACACACACACACACAAACACACAGTGTAACATGAATGACCCGAGTTCGGTCTCCAGAGGCCTCATCTGGATGGATGACAGAAGACGGAGAAGACAGACAGATGGATAGACAGACAGACAGACAGACAGAACTACTTGTGGAGACCCTTAATGTAAGGATCATCAAAAATGACCACAGACAGCATGGGTTGAATGTTTTCTTGTGAATTTAAAATTATTACTTCCAAGGAATGTACAACTGTTTTTTCTTGGTTTTTTTAGCCATGTTAGCAGCATGGCTATAGAGATGGCAATGTCAGTCTGTCGCTCAGTCCACCGGTAACTATTTACTGGATTGCCATGAAATTTGCGCAGACATTCATGGTCCCCAGAGAATAAATCCCACTGACTTGGGTGATGCCCTGACTTTTTTCCTCTAGTGCCGCCAGAAGGTCAAAGTTTTCCCTTTTCCTGTGAAATATCACAAGATCTAATAGATGGATTAGTACCAAATTCAGTACAGATATGCATTGTTCCCAGAGGATGAATCCTTACAACTTTGCCATCATCACATCCAAATAAAAATGTTGTATAATGCAATACTTTGATCTATGACAAATGCCTGCAAAACTAATGACATTCCCATCAGTCTCAGCTGCACTTTGTGTTTAGTGCTAATTAGAAAATGTTAACATGCTAACACACTTAACTAAGATGATGAACAAGGTAAACATTATATCTGCTTAGCTTAGCAACCGCACGTTAGCATTGTCATTGTGAGCATGTTAGCATGCTGACATTAGCGTTTAGCTCAAAGCACCGCCGTACAGCCTATCTAGCATGGATGTAGACTCTTAGTCTTGTTCAGGGCTAGATGAAGAATCTATCACACAAAGTCATTTTAAGGATGAAAGAAGATTTTGTCCAGTTTGTTTGGGTACTTTAGGTACAGGAGTTTGGTCTGCTGTAACACAAGTTCTTTTGCATTAGCTGCTGAATATGTATAAGGTCCCCCTGATTTTAGGGATCGAGGTTTGCAAACCTTATCAAACTTGTTGAACAACCTGCATACAGTATTTTAGCTTTCCATTTACAGATTTTGCTCTGTGCTTCATCAACAATTATTCCAACCAACTTTTGCCACACATGTAAACCCAGACCCCCCCTTGCAGCATAAAAAGTAACAGGTTGATCCAGCCATGGAGGTCATCATTCAGTATTGAGTTTCTTTAGCGCATGCAAACACCTACTGTGTGCACGAATAGATATACAAGGACAAACATGCTCAAAATGCCTGGCTCCCGCAGTCTTTTTCTTGATGGAAGGAGTGGACTTTGGCAATAAATTCGGGTAAATTCCGAAATCTCAATATGTAGGCTTGAAGCCCACTAATACCATTTGCCTCTAGAATTGAAGACCTAGAGTATAGCTGTTCCTCACCTTCACTATTTCTTTTACTAGCCTTTTCAAAAACGGATAATTAACTCTGACAATTCTTCAAGAAACCTGAAAGCGTTCTTCACAAAATACTCTAAGACATTTACCCCTCCCCAATCAGGAACCCTGAAGTGCTCCCCGATGAACCGCTGCTTTCAGAGTGTACGTTTTACATTTCCACCCTCCGCCCTCTCGCCTTGACGAGACCTATTATTACTATGTCAGATCTAATTACACAGACAATTTACATGCGATACACAGCCCCTTCAAAACAATAATATACTAAATACTCTGCAGTGGCTTACATTGTACGTCCATGTTAATGCACTGGAGTCAATGCAGCACTAATCAATGCATGACATCCATTCAAAATACTCTGAGAATGAGACATTGGCTGTTTCAATCAGCAGAGACAATAGAAACAAAATCACTAAGGACAGAGCAGGAAATGAAGGTTGTTCTTTATGTTATTTTAATGTATTTTAATCTTTTATTCTATTTATTTATTGTTTGTGTTTTTGTCTCTTCATTTAATCTTTTTGAAATGTTTTAAATCCTGATGTGCCTCTTATGTTTATGTATCAAAATGTATGTTGTTGTGTATTTATGTATGTACTGTATGTATGTATGTATGTATGTATGTATGTATGTATGTATGTATGTATGTATGTATGTAGCTACAATTTTAAGAAACTTGAGGATGGAAGTTCGTTCTTGACCTTTGGGAACACTAACAAAATCTTAACTCAAAAGGTCCACTTAATAGCTTTTCAGAGCTTTCATCTGCATCTTATGGTCTTCATTCAGTTAATGGAGCATCCTCAGGTCTCAATATGTGACCAAAGTGAACTTACGTCATGTGATAACAGGTGGCTGTATATGTAACCCCTATCTCTGTTCAAGCGTTTTAAATATACATCCAACGGCAAAGACCATATTTGAATTCATCAGTTTTATTAAAACAATTAATCAACAGTGTGGTGGATCAACAGAATGAATCGTTTAAGTCATTTATCAAACAAATGTTTTAAACATTTTCTGTTACCAGCTTCTCTTTTTTGTCATTGTAAAGTGAATATCTTTCCCTTTAAAGGCCAGTTCAGACCAAACCGTTTTAGAATGTTGCAGGAAAAGTTGCAGCAGTGTGAACCGGCCCGTCTCAACTCGACTCAAACCGGCTGATGGCGTCGCCTGCGACTCAGTTTGTCAAGTCGCCAGCGGCTGGTTTTAGAACGTAAGACACGTCACGACGTCAGTGGGTCATCTCGACCCGCTCGTTTTTTTAAATGTTTTCGCCGTTTGATCAACACTAAAAATGCAACTGTAGCAAGTAACTCACTATCACCATCCTCATTCATATTTTAAGATGCTACAAATTATATCCAGCTGCAAAAATAATCTGGAAAAGCCGGCAGTTACAACAGAAGTACAAAGAGTCGTTGCTATGGAAACGATGTGCCGTGTCGTCTGGTTGCATTGGTGTAAACTGGCAGGTTTCAGAACATTGCAGACCGGTGCATTGCAAGTAGCTGCAAGTTTCAACTCGTCTCATCACGAATCTTTGGTCTGAACTGGGCTTAATACTGTTGGTTGGACAAAACAAGACATTTGAAGAAGGCATTTTTCACTATTTTGTGACATTTTATAAACTAAACAATTGATTAATTGTAAAAATAACCGATGGATTGATTGATAATCAAAACAAGTGTTAGTTACAACCCTAAAACCTTTGTCAGTTTTAGAGGTTGATCATTTGTGTCACAACATTTCCTCTCCTCTTTTGTTCCTCTCCTCTCCTTTATGTTTAAACATTCTGAGCACAAAGACCAAGACCCAGCAGGGAGAGACAGGGGGACGACCTTGGCACCACACCCAGCTGAGGTGAGTGGCTCCTGGAGTAGAGAGAGAGACAGGAGGGCCTGGTCTCCATGGTGGAGAGATGGGGTGAGAGGAGTAGAGGATGAAAAAGAGACGGATGTAAGGAAATAAAAAGAGAGATAGAGGACAGGAAAAGGAGAAAAGGACATGAGGGAGAGAGGAAAAAGTGATGAAGGAGAATGACAACAGAAAGAGGAAGAGAGAGTTAAAGATAGATCAAGTGCATAGAGAAATGGAGAATAGGAGAAAGAGAAAAAAAACAAACAAAGACTGAACAAAATTTGGAGTGAGAGACAGAAGAAAAGACAGAAAGAGAGAGAAAGAGATATGTATTTCTATATTAAGTGTCCAGATGTGACCTCCTCACAGGGGGTCCAGCCTCGTGGCACAACACTCATTAATAAGGTCACACAGAGGTGAGACAGACGGCTGACTCACTGCATTTCAACAAAAACAACAAGAGGAGGAGGAGGGAGACGAGATCAGCAGGTTTATACTACTTTTAATATACAGTACTGTACAGTTCTGTTTCGTGCTGCCTTTTCACAATATATAACAATGTTTTAATACAGTTAACCTTTTAAACAGGTTTTTAAGGTTGTTTCTGATATGCACTACAGCCTAAATGATACATCAGTGGCTGTGTTTTTTCTGTCTCTATTATTTTATCATATTGTCTTTTACGGTAAAGTTTACTGCACAAACTTCACTATTATTTTTAGTGTAACTGTACATTTTGATTGTTCCTCAAAAGTGAAAAGATACACCTTTCAACAACTCCACAGCTGTCTGGTTTACATGTAGAAACAGAAATGTAAAAAGGAGACATTGTGGTTTTAGCAGCAGTTCCAACAACCACTGGGTGCAGTGACAGCACGCAGCATCTCAAAAGTCCTGTCCTTATAGCGGGGTTGCCAGATTTGAGCTCTGTCCTGACACCTGACTACATGATAGCTTGTTAGCCAACAAGGTACAACATGTATGTATGTATATTAAATATCTCAGCCACAAAGAATTTGGTACAGACCTTCATGGTTCTCAGAGGATCAATCCCCCTGACTTTGGCGATCCCTTAACTTCATCCAGCGCTCATCATCAGGACAAAATTTGAATTGTCCAATACTTTGGTTTATGACCAAAAACCTGCAAAACCGGACTAACTACTTTAGTTTGCAGCAGTAGCTTGTGTTTTGTGCTATAAGCCCATTTTAGTGTGCTAACTCACTAAACTAAGATGCTAAACATGGTAAACATTACCAGCTACATATCATGTTAACATTGTGTGAGCATGTTAGCATGCTGGCATTAGCATTTAGCTTAAAGCACCACTGTGCTTAAGTAGCTACAGCCTCACAGAGGTGCTAGCATGGCTGTAGACTCTTAGTTCTGTTTCACCTTTGATGAAGCTAAACTAACAGTTTCCCCCTGCTTCCAGTCTTTGTGCTAAGCTAGGCTAAACACATACTGTATGCACAGAGATAAAAACTGATATCCATCTTCTGATCTGACAATGGAGAATAAAACAAACAAGTGGGTTCTCGTTTCAAAGCAATAAACCCTGGACAATCTGAGAGGCTGCTTGGTGCCGCAGAGCAATTTTTGGGGAAACATCCACAGTGTTATTTCACCTTTTCTTGGACAAATCAAGTTTTTAAATTACAGAATGAAAGCAGTAGAAGCTGGCAGAATGAAGCTGCTGTGCATCAGAATCAGACTGAAGCCACATCAGATTGTTTATTTATAACAGAGCCGAATGTGCTTACAGGCTAAAACCACTGAGCCTCTCATTTACTATGTAGGTGACAGTTACAGGGGCGGGGGTTCAGGGTGGTGCACCTGCTCTGCAGAGCAACTACACAGAGGTAGATACGCAGACTACATTCTATAACCACATATACACGCATGAAAGCTACAATCACACACAATACCTGAACCTTTACACACAAACCTAAACACATGAGAACACACGCAAGTCAAAGAGCACAAATACACTCATTCACATTCACACACATAATAGCACACAACCAGATATACATGCATCCTCATACACACACACACACACATATACACATGAAAGCCAGCATCACACACTCGGATACAAAGACAGACAAATTGCATATTGAAACATTCAGGCAACACACACACACAAAGACAAAACTATGCACAAACACACACACACACACACACACACACACACACACACACATGACACCCGGCATCACACACTCTGGTACGGAAACAACAAATGACTAAATGAACATGAACACACTCCAGAACACACACAAGTGCAAGTGCACACAGACTCATTTACACAAAGAACACACACATACACACACACCTACTTTTAACCACATAAAACCACATACATACAGAAGCTTACATCACACACTCAGATACTGACACAGTAACCTGCCAACATGCACAGAAACACACACACCACCGCAAACCCACAAACGCACACACACACACACACACACACACACACACACAGAGACAGAAACTGACACATTCACAAATTGACACACGGACCCAATAATCATTAAAACACACACACACACACACACACATGAACACACACACAAAAACACAACTGTGCATGTACTTATATAAACATATATGTAAGTCCACGTTTACACACATTAAACACACGCACATCTTCTGATTGCTAGATCACTGTGTTTTTTTCTGTGTGTGTGTGTGGGCAGATTAATCTAGTGGGGTCGCTGAGATGACACTAATCCTTTCGCTGATTATCTAGAGCATAACATCACTCTAATCTGATGGTGGTGGTGGTGGTGGTGGTGGTGGGGGGGGGGGGGTTAAGGAAGACAGACAAGGTTAGAGAGGGGGAGAGTGAGAAAGACGTAGAGAGAGGCTGTGCTCACACTCAATACGTTCAGGTTTGAGTTCATTTCAGATGAGAATCCCAAATCACAAACCTGAGAATGATCTGAACTAACTACAGCCATTCACACAAAAAGCACGGGATTATTGGTCGAAGACAAGTGAAGCTCTTCATGCTTGGAACCGCTTCACAGAACAAATGAAGTCCAGACTGATGCCTACTCAGATGTTTCTTCAAGTGTTAAGGTGACATGTCTTTGATGTTCAGCTTACATTACAGAGACTGTAAACGTGTTCGCTTTGATTACACATTCCCAAAACTGTGCAATACACACTACTTGTGAATAACACCGTAGCAACTGCAAAGCAACCCTTTGAAGCCAATTTGACATAGTGGCCAAACGGTGTAATTACAACTTCCGGGTCCATCGCGTGACGATGTACCTCAAAAAAAATGATCTGCTGATTTACAGACGTCTCTTTCACAATGTACGTCTTTGGAACAGTGTGCATCAACTTCCCAGTACGAACACTTAAATATCCCTTATTTTAATCATTATGTCCTAAAAGTTGTAAAATTAAAAATAGCCAAATCCAGAGTAGGTTGGGTTACTCTCCGACACTACGAACTGGGTAACACATCGTCAGTGATTTTAATGAAAGTTCTGTGCTTTCAGTATTGATCATGAAACACTACATTTTCCACCAGGACACGCAAAAAGCCAACAGACATAGAAGACAATCTGATTTACCCAGATCAGAACAGTCACAGGTAGAAAGTGAAGAGGATGTTTTCTATAACACTGCTGGCAATCGTGGAACTGTGTGGGTGTGTGTGTGTGTGTGTGTGTGTGTGTGTGTGTGTGTGTGTGTTCTATATCACGGGCTGTCTCTGTCTCTTAGTGTTATCATTATCAGAGTAAATTGCGGCTCCCGTGTGCCAGATGAAGAATACAATATTTCCATTTCTGACTCTGCATCGCCTCTTTCCTCTCTGCCTCTGCAGCTACATACCATAATCACAACACTGTCACAACACATCGCACACACAATGGATCATTCTATCAAAGGACCCACAACTCAGACGTTTAAAATTTCTTTTGTTTTGTTTGGATTTTCTTTTCTTATTTTCCTCAGTGTGCGCTCACTCCAACTAACTGGACAATCACAAGAATTACCTCGTTTTTTAGAATAATAAAAAAATGTTATCTGTTTTATTTCATTTTCGTTTCGTTTCGTTTCTGCCGATTTAAGTACCATCTGGATACTTTCAATTAGAATCTCATTTGTACACACAGAGTTGATCTTAACACGTGTGTTTGCACAAATTCAAACTTTTAAAGGATTCCTATTATTATGAAAATGTAGCTTAGGTTAGAACAGCCTTTGTGAATGGTTTGCGGTGGTTATGGCTTGTGGCAAATTATAGACCACGAACAAATAAAACACAAATGCAATAAGGAAAATAAAACACTCAATATAGTACTCAAAAATATGCTACCACTCCACCACTCATTAATCTGTCTAAAACACATCAGGATGATGTTAAAAATCAACTGTCATCCACCTGAAAAAGACTGTCCTCCCCCAAAATACTCGGCTGTGCAAGCAGCTTATTGCAACCCATATTTACGTTTTGTTAGGCGGCGACCTATAAAGAGCAAAAACATCCACGCAGGGAGGAGGTCGGGATGGATGTAGGGGTCAAACAACACAGGACTTTCACCCTTTTTCCTGTAAAGATTTTGGAGATCAAAAACTTTTGGTCTGTGGCTGTTTTAACGGTTTGGTCTAGACCCCATCCAGCACCTTTGGGATGAACTGGAGCGCTCACTGTGAGCCAGGACTCATCGTCCAACATCATTAGTCTCTAATGCTCTTGTGGCTGAATTGGAGCAAATCCCTGCAGCCAGGTTCCAACATCTTGTAGCAAGCCTTCCCAATGCCCATGGTTATGGAATGACATGTTCAACAATCACATATAGCTGTTAAGGTGTCCACAAACATATAAGTATAGTCCCATTGCTGGTGTTGGTAGGAGTAGTCTTTGCATCTCCTTTACAAACACACATCCAAAATACTGTACAACCCCAAAAAAATCCACCAAACACACCTGCGTTAACTCTTTGTGGCTTCAAAATAGAAGGTTTAAGATCTAATGTTTCACAAGAGAAAGAGGGAGCATGTGAAAAACCAACAAATGAGAGAGACAGCGAGAGGCGGAAAGAGAGCAGGTAGAGTCAGATAGCTGAGAGCTGACATCTTCCATATTTTATGCATCCAGTCAAAGGTAATTAAGCTCTGCGTGTGTGTTTGAGTGATTATTTGTCTGTGTGACTGTGCGTATGTGTGTGTGAGTGAGTGAGTGAGAGAGGGAGAGAGAGAGAGAGGCAGATTATCTGTGTCAGTGGCCATTTGCTCACAACTGGCGCCCCATCGGAGAGAGCCAGAGGCAGAGAGCATCATGGGTAAATGAGCACACACTGCCTAGCGTTTCCCACACAGCGGGCAGAGAGAGAGAGAGAGTGAGAGAAATTGCATGCCAGATGACCTGTCTCCTCCGGTGTACGATAGTGTTTCACTAATTCCCTGCACACACGCACACACACACACACACACACACACACACACACCGTCAGATCAAAACCCAACCAAGCAGTGAGTCCAAAGTTGATGGAAAGAAAGAAGAAGTGCATTGTAAAATAATAATAATAACACACAACACACTCAGTCTGTGGTGTACCTGTTAGCCTGGAGTTGGCGTACGGAGGTGAGAGGCTGTCATGTGACGCCATGTACTGAGACCCATCTGCATAACTCTGGAGAACGAGACAGACATGAGGGGTGAGCAATTATATTCATTTTCTGTATGTAGTTGTCATTACTATTAGCAGCAGTAGTTGTGATAGTAATTGCAATGGCAGAGGCAACACTATATTAGCAGCAGCACTATCTGTAGTGACAATCCTAATAGTTGTACTATCAGTAGTAGAGATACCTCATTTGAGTCTACTGAGAATCAGTTTTATATTTATATTTTCCTTTATAATACAGCTGCACAGAGCACACTAGATAGTTTGACATTTTGGGAAATATGTTCATTTGATTTGTTGCCAAGAGATGAGACGATTGATGCGCTAGATATGAAGCTACAACCAGCAGGCAGCTTAGCTTAGCATTATATAGTGGAAGCAGGGGGAAACAGCTAGCCTCCAGGACATAAGATATAACGCAATATAATGTGTTATTAGAGAGCTTTAGAGGTGCTGGTAGGCAGATTTTTTAACCTCTGCACAGAGCCAGGCTAGAAATGGGAGTGGTTTCAATTTTCTCATCTAACTCTCATCTATCTTTTCCAAAATTTCAAACAACTGATTATTTAAGTATTTTCGAAATGTCAGTAACATGTCAGGACATCTCTAGTGTATTAGTTAGTAGTAATGGCAATAATAGTAATATTAAAAATGTTAAAAACAATTTCATTGAACAGTAATAATTATTAATAGTAGTATTGTTGTTAGTGGTTACCTTGGAAGAACGACTTCCACTCGCCCATGACCCTGCACTCGTTCTCTCCTCCATGTCTGGAAGAGTAAGAGAGAGAGAGAGGTTTAGATGACAGGAAACAAACATAGCAGTACAGTTTAGGAAAGTATAACTGAGAGCTGATCTAGAATGATTTTTAAAAAAAAATACAGTTTGGGAAACTAGATGAGCCAGAAAACCCAACCCCTTCATGTAGTGCTGTGAGTTTATACTACTAGTAATATGCAGATAGAAAATAAAAAAACTAATCCGGATGTACAGCAAAGTCATGACTGAAAATTAAAACAAGAAGCAGAAAAATGTTTTATCAAACAAGTAACAACAGTAAGTACACAGAAAATACGAATTCAAATTCCTTAAACAAAATGAGAAAAGACAAAAATCCATGCTGCTTTTCATTGTACTTGATGTTTTAAACCACTGTTTTTTAATTATCAATTAACATTTACTCAGGGGCTGCTATAGAGAACATCTTTGGTCCTCAGATTTAAATCACTCACATAATCATGTCAACACAGAGAGAGCGAGAGAGCGAGCGAGAGAGAGCGAGAGAGAGGGATGTGTTTTGTACATGGCAGGTAGCTCAGTTCATCCAGGTCGACTGAGATGTGCAGCTCTCGCTTACAGTACACACACACACACACACACACACACACACACACACACACACACACACACACAGTTGTCTCATGCATTATAGTGCACAAATCTCTCCTCAATAGGCTCTCCATTGTTGTCAGTGTGTGTATAGTGAGCAGCTTACATTCATTGTTGAGTCATTTGGAATGTCAGCTTATCTGTGTTTGTGTGTGTGTGTGTGTGTGTGTGTGTGTGTGTTTGTGTTAGCACAATAGAAATAAACTGGTTCAGTTACAAAAAGCCTTTTGGAGTCACACCAGAAATCGCTACCTGTTTGTAAAATAGAATAGAATAAAATAGGGTTGAGGGATTGGATATTCAATGACCAGGTGGATTTTTTAAAGCGAACACCTGATCAACACCTGGGAACACACACATGACAAGAAATTTAAGGAACACACATTAGATTAAGTGGATTCAGGGATTGATCAATTGGATTTAGGGAGTACTAAATATAATTGGCTCTATTTAGGAAACACATCAATCAAATATAAGGAGCATGTATACTTGATTGGTTTGATTTAGGGAACATATAATGACCAGTTTTATTTAGGGAATACACACACTTGTCAACACACTTGATCAGGTGGATTTATGGAACACGTTACGAACGGTTGAACATAAGGAACATACATTTGGGAACCAGATGGATTTAGAGAACACATATTATGATCGGCTGGATTTAGGGAACACACACTGGATCATTCAGATTTAAGGAATACACTCTTGATCTGTCTGATTTAGGGAACACAAACTTCACCAGTTGGATTATGGGTGCACATAACATGATCGGTTGGATTTAAAGAATCCCTCAATCCAATTGTTTGGATTTAGGGAACACACACCTGATCAGATGGATTTTGGGAACAAATATGATGACTGGCACAATAACAATATTCAACAAGAAAATAACTGAGTATTGAAGTAATGCATGACTTGGTATTAGGTATCACTATCAAAACCAATGTTTTGATGCATACACTTGGATGTGTTATGTTTACAGATACTGTAATATGTTTTTACACTTTGGCAACACATGTTTTTATCCTGCAAACAAAGTCTGTTTGGAAACGGGCTACGAGACAGGGGAGGAAAACGAAATAATAGAGCAGGAGAGTTTGATGATAGCTGATGCAGATGCAGGAGAAGTGGAGGTGAAGATTGGGAGGAAGAGGATGAGCAGGACAGCAATTAAAGAAAGCATCCTTCAGTATTGAAAAAATAAGAAGGGGAGAGAGATTGAAGAGAGGGAGGAGAGGAAGAGGGGGAGAGAAAAATACAAGTTGGTGTGCAGGAGTTGAAAGACGTAGAGGAGGAGGAGAGAAGGAGGCATCCATGTGTCCTGCACCTGATAAGGCCTCCGATTGAGGGCTATAAATTACACCAGAGAGAGAGTATTTACACACAAGCAGGAAAACACACTCTTGAAAGCACACCTACATACCTCTCTCTCTCTCTCTCTCTCTCTCTCTCTCACACACACACACACACACACACACACACACACACACACAGAGTGCAGGTCATCTATCGTCAGTTAATGAACTTAGACTGACAGACAGCTCCATGTCTCTCACACTGATCCTATTAAGACCTGCTTGACACAAAACAGACTCCTATTAATACAGTTAGCCTCTGTGTGTGTGTGTGTGTGTGTGTGTGTGTGTGTGTATGAACGTGTGTGTGCACGTGTGTGATCACTGAGGAGAAAAACAGGCCTGTAACCGAGTATGACCATTGTGCCGGTCTTTGTATTATTTAAAATGAGAAAATAGTTTGTGTGTGTGTGAAGATCAGTCAAGCTTGTCTATGAGGAAAGAAAATCACCAATATTATATTTGTAAGTGCAGTAAAAAATGAAAATGACTGAGGTTTTTTTTGTTTTGTTTTTTTACAATTTTGTCTCTCCAGCACATTATATTTGAACTAAAACAATGAAATTAAAGTGCTGACTTTCAGCTTTAAGGATGTTTGAGGGTATCTATATTTGGTGAACAATGACTATATTTATACATTGTCCTCAATTTTAGGACAGTGCAGCAGGACAACGATCCCAAACATACAGACAAGGCAACCAAGTTTTTAGGGCCAAATGAGGGAATGTTCTTGACTGGTCTGGCTTTAAATATCATTTGCTACAGAATCATGGGGTAAGGAAGCTACTGAGGACCAACTGAACATTGTGACACCTGTAGCTTGGTTCAGTTGGCCAAAAACCAAAGTGAAAAATGATCCATTGTTGGCTTTTAGTTTTGGTGCTTTGTGTGCTTTCACTGACTTATTTCAAATGTACCAAGAGGTGTAAACACACAAGAGAGTTTCACAAAGAGCAGAAAGAAATAATTAATTATGAGCATTAATAGTCCTGACTACAAACAGGTAGAAACAGGATTAAAAAACAGGTGTGTGTACCATATAATTACGGGGAGATAGCTACTGTGTGGTGGCTACTTTTCACTCACTCTCTAATGAAGAACTGTCAGAATAAATAACACACCTCCGTTCTACTGCTTTTCACTTCCTGATGTACCAGGGAAAAACCCTGCATTTACCTGCTGACGCACACACGTGTTACCATGGTTACCAATGATATTGCACAATATTATAGGTCGCTAAAACAGATCGCTTCCTTCATAGTTTCCATGAACAACAGATGGGCTCAATAGTCACATCAATAACATCACATATTTACTGTGACAAAATCCTGGTGTTGTTGCTTTCACACCAGAAACGAACCACCAAGCCCTACTGGACGTGAAACCCATCTTTTCATGTGGTCGGACGGTTCATTAGGTCCGCACCAGAGTTTGATTGACAGTTTTCACAGCAGCCTAAATGAACTGAAACAAACCGGAAAGGGCACAGAGTTGTTTGAATCGTCCTACACTTACACCGTAGTTATATCTCAGATGCATTACATACCAGATGACTGGATATATAGCCTACAATCAATGAGCTTCTCTTTTATGACCACAACAAATGACGGCAAAAATACCCCAAAAATCTTTATGGGGTTTTGTGAGGTTAATCACTGTGACAGAAATCAGTCTAAAGTCAACCCCACATTAGCTGCTGGAAAATGTATTTTAAATGTTGAGAGATCCTGTTACCTGCAACAGACATTCACCATGAAGACTGTTCTTTTTTCACACACACACACACACACACACACACACACACACACACGCACACGTGTTGATGATGGTAATAAATGGTCTCTGATTGACAGAAATGAGGACAGTGGTCATGCTGCAAGAACATCAAGCGTGTGAGTGTGCACCTGTGTGAGCTCTATAGCCCCACTGTTCTCATCTGGTCTCCAACCAAACTCTATAATTAACTGTGGGTCTGGTCCTTCCCCCAACACACACACACACACACACACACACACACACACACACACACACACACACACACACACACACACACAGATACACACGTCAAAGAGCATGTGGTGATCAGAAAGAGTTCTGACTGTCATCATATCTGTTTAGGTGTCTTTGAATTTCTTCAAATCAAACACACTCGTTCAAACATTTTCTGTACTGAAATGTTCCTGAAAATTAAGAAATAAAAACATCCTTTTTAATCTTTCTTTTGAATGGAAATTATCATCAGAAGTCAACATGTGGGCCTGGGCTATGTATAAAGATTCATTGAAACACAACAGATAAATCACAATGATGGTAAAAAAATAAATAAAAAGAGCTCTGTGTGAATGGTAACATGAAAAGGTTTTGTTTTTAACACTAGATGAAAAAGAGACTCTGGTGGTTTTCTAACCTTCATATTCACTGAAGATACTCTGAAGACTCTTTTTCAGCCAAGCTCTGCCGTGTAATCAAACAGTTTTACACCTTCCCAACTGGGAACATTTCAGACACTACATCTCCCATGGAAACAACTGCAGCCATAATGAGCTATAACAGCCTTGAAGACAACATTTATTGGAATTGACTTGGAACTTAAGTGAGCTGTACCTGAAAATCAAACAATATCTTATTTGGCGAAATGATATCAAACTTTTCCTCTCTTTTCTGTAATATAATATTATTGTGTTCCCCTGATGAAAGCTTTTCTCTTTGTTGTCCCAAACTCTCTGGTAGCTGTTTTTGCTTCCATAAAGTGATGAATGCACGGCTGAATGTTCAAGTCAGACCTGAAGTGATTTAAGCTACAGTTCCTCTAATGGCCACTAGGCACCGCTCCAGGAAAACTATGCCATTGTTTTTTCTAATGTGTCAATATGTCACTTCCCACTTCTTTTGCACTTCAGCTAACATGTCAAGTCATTTCAGTGGTCAAATAATAACTGAAACTTCAACTCCTTGCAGCACTTTCACTCTTTCACTGTTTCAGCTGCAAATTTCACTTCTTTCAATAAAACTGCCGCTTTAACTTAATTCAGTGAGTCAGTTTAAACTGACACTTGAACTTCTCAGTAATTCTTTTTCACCTGCCACTTCAGGGTCTTTTAATAATTCATTTCAACCGCCACTACAACTTCATTCAGTATATCTGTTTCAGCTGCCAATTCAACTTCTTTAAATAATTCTGTTTCAACTGCCATCTTAATTTGGTGTCAACTGCCAATACATCTTAATTCAGTAACTCGGTTTCAACTGCCTCTTTAACTGAATTATGTAATTTAGTTTCAACTGACACTTCAACCTTGTTGCAGTTATTCAGTTTCAGCTGCCCCTTTTTATTTCCAGTGCCACTTTTAAGCGGCTATAATCGCTATCTTTATAATAACAATGCATCAAATCAAAAATGTGAAACATGTCACTCTTCGTGATGAACGTACAGAGAATTGTCAACTGAATGTGCTGCTAATGTTAAGTTACATAAGCTATGTTAGTTACGTTAGAGAGTCATGTGACATAAGTCGTAAGTCGTGTGACGTAACTTAACTTACGGCCTAACCAAGTAGATTTGATACCTAACCAAAACTACGACAGTTTCACAACGTTAGCCGCATGTTTATTATTGTTACCATGACAATGAAGGTCTGGTATACCTGTCACTGGTATGGTCATATATGTCGTTTTGGGAGTCATTGGCAAACAAGCTATTCTGTCGTTTAGGTATGAGGACATGTTGCAAAAAAACCCAAAACAGTTATTGCAGCTTAATTAAGTGATTCTGTTTCAAATGCCACTTCAACTTCTTGCAGTACTTCAACTTCAGGTTCATCATTAACAATGATGGAAGGCTAAAAGGCTTATATTATTAACAGTGATGAAACCCACACTCCAGGCTTCAAAACATCCCTCAGAAACCTGTAGCTGACATCACAGTCACCACAGCTATATATTTATATTGTTTAAAGGATGGATGAACATATAAAAACTGTGAAGTGATAGCCAACATGACTGAACAGAACAGAGTGCCACCTACTCAAACTGCATCAGCAGGAATTCAAAGGAAACAGATGTGACAGTCCTGTCCACACTATGTGATTGACAGATGATGACTGGGAAGTCACCAGAAAGAAATGAAAAGCAAAAACTCTCATTATCTGAAATGTACACACACAAGATATTACACACCAGTGTCCCTGAAGCATCGAACCTAAACACAAGATAAGAGGGAGTTGACCATGCATGAATTAGCATAACTATTTACATGTCAAATTGCTCAAGACACAACCAACAGGTCAGATTATCTAGGAAGGCAGAGGAGAAGAGAAGCAATGAAAAGAGGGAAAAATAAGAGGAGAGGATGTGAGAGGAGAGGAGAAGAAACAAGAGGAGAGGAGGGAAGAGATAAGGAGAGGAAACGAGGAGAAAGGAAAAACTAGAGGAGAGAAGAAATAATGAGAGGTAACTAAAGGAGAGAGAAGGTGAGGAGAGTAGCTAAGGAGAGAAGAAATAAATAAGGGGAGGAAACAAGGAGAGGAGACAAGGAATGGAGGAGAGGAAACAGGGAGAAGATAGAGGAGACAAGGAAGGGACAGAAGAAATAAGGAAAAGAAACCAGGACAGGAGAGGAGACAGGGAGTGGAGGGTAGGAAACAAGGAGAGGAGAGGACAAAGCAAGAGTTGCTGAATGTAAAAAAAATATGAAACCTTTATTGCATTATAAAACAAAAGACAAAGGGTGACATACTGTATAAGATGAGTGACAGAAAAACATGGAGTATAACAGAGACACAAAGATCTAATTCAGTCATTTTATATAATGCAATAAGAAGCTTCTTGTACTTTCACTGAACTATATTCATGTTATTATCCTGGGTAATCTCACACACACACACACACACACACAGACACTAAAATGAGTGTAAGAATTAAGAGTCAGATTACGTCTCTGTATCTTCTCCTTTAAAGCTGCTTAAACTGTCCCACAATCCTGCTCTGTGTGTGTGTGTGTGGGGGGGGGGGCAGGACAAGCAGAGGAAGTGATGTAATGATCACATTCAGGAAGTCACCCATGTCCTGTTTTGTTACATGATTCGTGCTCTCTCTCCTCGTCTCCCTCCTTTCCTTCCCTTGCTTCCCTGTTTTCTTTTCTCTGCCTCTCTCTCCTTCTCTCCCTCCTTCTATTTTCTCATTGGTGTTCATTCTGTCTCTTTCACTCCTCTTCTGCCCTCCTTCCTTCCTGCTTTCCTTCCTTTCCTCCTCTTTTATTTCCTCCTTTCCTTTCTTCCATTCATTTAACCTTCCCTTCCTCCCTACTACTTCCTTTCATCTCCCTCCTTCTTCCGACCTCCCTTCTCTTATTATTTTTTTCTTTCTTTCTCTCCCCTTTATCTCCTTCCTTTACTCCTCTTCTCTCTTGTTGTTGCTTTCCTCCCTCCCTCCCAGCTTTTATTGATGTTATTCTTTTCTTTCTCTCGTCTCCCTTCTTTCCTCCTTCCTTTCTGACCATTCTGTCATGCACCCATTTCCTTCCATTTCTCCCTCTCTTTCCATCCTTCCCTTCCCTCCCCCAGTGTTGTTGGTTTGAATCCGGGGACTGACAGAGAAAAAGTCCTCCCCTCTGAACCTGCCCGAGGAGCCTTTGAGCAAGGCACAGCAGCAGGCGGTACCTCCATCCGAACCTTGATACACAAAGCTTGAAAAATAAAAACTCTCCACTCCATCTGTCTCTGTGTTTACGAAGCTCTGATCGAGAGACAGTTGGAGATCAGGATAAAGATGCCACATCGATTGACATCTTGTTACCATAGTGACGAGGAGAGAGAGGACAGGAATGACCATCATCAAGGCTAATGCTGAACAAAAAACATGTATGTGATACAAGAATAGGTTTCCATAGATAGAGGACAAAAACCTGTATTTTTTATTGATTGGTTGTTATTATTGATGGATTTTTGCTGATTGGTGGTTTTTTTTGAGAGAGAGAAAGTTTAGCTGTTCAAAGACCCAATGATCATAAAATGAACTTAAGAAATGGCTACGCTTATTTAGCGCTTTTACCCAAAGTGCTTCACAAGGATTTTGCCGCTCATTCACCCATTCACACTCACACACCGATGGCAGCGAGCTACCACGCAGGGTGCTGGCTGACCAGCGGGAGCAATTTGGAGTTCAGCGTCTTGCCCAAAGACACCTGGACATGTGGACGACCCACTCTACCTCCTGAGCCACATCCGGCCCCAAAATGTAACTTTCATCAAGTAGAAGAAAAAATATACCAGTATGATTCTGTTGTTTTAAATCAGCCCTGAACCTGCGAGGCCAATGCTGACATAGAACAATTGGTTGGGACCTGTCTATGTCATGACATTTATATAGAAAAAGACTCTAATCAGTGTCAGTCAGTCTCCCCCGTGTCCTCTGACCCACACACTATGTAGCCATGAGGCCACGCCTCCTACAGTTGTTGTTCCCTCACTCATTGCATTTTTAAAATTAGCTGGGAGAGAGTGTTCTAGCAGAATTTGAGGGTGGAGTTACCCTTTAAACATATTAATCTTGACAAAAGATGAGGCTACAAGACAGCCATAACTTCTTCCACCACGGCAGACCCACGGCCGGATTCATGAGTACACATCCAAATCCACAAAACTTTATTTTAAATTCTAGTGGAGATCCTGCATTTTCCAAAAAAAACCCCAAAGAACATTAATTTTATCATGTTCAACTAATGAATTGGCAAATACGCTTTTGTAAGAAATGTAATGCCACCCAAATTTAGTTTTTATAAAAAGGAAACTCTTTACTCATATTTGCTAAACATTCACAGACAACACATTTTATAAGCATGATTGAGGTTTAGGCAACACGAAGGACTTGGTTAAGGTCATGCAAAGATTATAGTGTCTTGGATACATATTAAAAAGTCAACCCTGTCTCTGAGAAATTGCATTTCTTTACTACTAATTCGGGAATATGGGAAACATGATTGCTGATAGGATTTTGTTTAGTGGAAACGTATTTTCTTTTGATGGAAGTGTGATGGTCACGTACCAGCTGCAAGTCGGGGGATGGGGGTTAGGTGGTCGGGGTGGATGATGGGTGTACAAAGTGCAGAACTTTGACACCGAAGAGTGGAGTTCACATCTCTCATGTGGTTAGGTTTAGGCAACTGAGGCACTTTGGTAAAGGGAAAGATCTTATACGCTGTATATGTCACCTCTCCTGGACTAACACAGATGTTGCCAGTGAACGTGATCCATGCTGCAATTATGTTTCCCCCCAAACATATCTGGCAAAGCTAATTAGTTGCATAAAAATACATGCATGGTTTTCTCAAACTCTAAAGAAACATAAGCGAAAATTTAAGAAGGAAATCAGGGTTCAAGAGGTTAATGGCAAAAATGTCATTCATGGGTAGTCAATGTGTCAGTGTGTCTGTCAGAAACGTATTTCTGCACACACACACACACACACACACTCACATACAGAGGCCAGCGTTTCCTGTCATTAGGCAGCAGAGCCGTTCTATAATTAGAACATCTGGACCCAAGTAAGTTTAGTGCCAGTGCCCTCACACACACACACACACACACACACACACATTTCCATAAGCATGTAAACACACATACAGACACACACACACATGCAAACATTTGCAAACCATGCGTGCGACCACATACAGTTGCAGCAACCAACGCACACAGACAGCAAATACACACACACACACACACACACACACACCAAAAACTGTACATGCTTTATATATAACATATCAGTCGACACTTTTTTTGTTGCTTTTTTTTTCTGCTGTTTTGTTCAAAAAAAGCACATTAAAGCAAGAAAACAAACAACAGCTTGGAGAGCTAATGGCACGCTAAATGAAGAGAGAGAATAGCTCATGTAGACAGAGAGAGAGAGAAAGAGAGGGAGAGAGACAGAAAAAGTAAGAGAGAAAAACATTAGCAAGTTCAAACATGGTTTTCTTGAATCAGCTGCGTTTTTTTTTTCATAGCTGAGCTCGGAGCCTACAGAGGCCTTTCCAAAAAGAGAGATTAATATTGATAATAAGAAGGCTTTATTTTTTTGTTTTTTTTCCCCATCTCTGTGGTGGAGGAAGAATAAGCGGCGCAGGCGATTCCTTTGACAAACCCCCTCATCTCTTCACACAGGCCCATGTGAAGCCGAGCCAACTGTGGCTTAGATCTCTACACACCATCACTACCAGAGGAACAAAAGGAAACTCCAAAAAAAACAAAACAAAAAAAAAAAAGGGAACAAAATCTGTGTACTAACTGGTCGGAAGCTAAAAAGAGTTTGCAAAACTTTTATAAAGACTAAGTGAGAACAATTCAGATGAAGGCACAGAGCCAAAGGCTGGCTAGAAACTAGTTGTAAGCAGAATTTAAAAAAAAGGGAAAGAGGGTTTATTGAAGTAGTTACTGATTTAAGAGTGACATGATTGTGGAGTAATCACTGGAACGGTTCATGTTTTCAGTAGCTGGAAGTTATCAAAACTGTTGCAGCCCTCTACAAATGTGAATTAGTGTTACCATTACTATTACTAATAATGTTTATGTTTTAGATGCTAGAATGTTGCCTCAGTACAAATAAATGAAAGTACTGCGATATAATTTCTCCTGTAGGTCACAGTAGACCAAACATTTATGGCGCACCACCAAAAATTACAGATAAGCCTAATGATGCATAATCTACCGAGGAATGTACTCGCTTCTTATTGGCTGGCAGGTGTCCCCTAAAATCTTATACAGTACACATCAAACATAGGACCTATTATAACTTGTGAAAATGCTGATGCTTTATAATACACTTTCATTTCCACTTAGCAACATACTGTAATATGCCTCTGCGTTAATTTCAGCATCGCTTTAGCTGTTTTCCTTATAGGAGCAACACCACTGAGTATTAGATGGATCAGGTAGTTTTCTCGTGTCAAAAAAAGCCAAGTGTAAATGCTGTAAACTATGGCCCTGTAATTGCAATCTGTGTAAATGATAAATGCATTAGAGCAATCAGACTGCAATCTGGTTATTCAAACCACCTCCACCTCCTTGCTGTATATTTTATAAGCAGAGTCCAAGATCTGTTTTTACTCAATATATTGTCGAAAAGGTGTAAATACATCCATCTTTTCAAGACATGTGTAATCCTTACTTCCTGTAACTACATTAGTTAGTGGTCTGTAGGATTAGCCACTTATTCCTGTGACAATGGCAACTGAAATGACATGAAATGAACTATCACAACACAAAGTTTACATTTTGAGAGCTTATCATCGCAAAATATGACTTAAAAATATTTTAAACTACTCCCTTGAGGATAACATCTGCGTCATGCCTTATTTTTGGGTCCTATGGGTCATCTCTGGATTCCCCCTGAACAGACTCAATGAACGCAACCACAAACAACAATGAGACAGAAAGAAAGGTGGACAATGAGACATTGAGACAGACGGATGAGTTTTTGCCAAACTGAGTCTCTGGGTAGATTTGTGTTTGACAATTCAATTAAGGCTTCTTTCTCTCTGTGGAGGTTTTGTGTTTGTTGGCTTTATAAAACTCTATCTCATAGACACCTGCCAGCTTAGAGCTAATGCAAGCAGAGGGACGAGTGAGCTTAATCATACAGAGAGAGAGAGAGAGAGAGAGAATGAGAGAGACAGAAAGAGGAGCAGAGAGATTTTTAAAACTGGAGAAAGTCCAGTGGGTTGGATGAGGAGAAGCGAAATGGTCTCTCAACAAGTGCAGAGAAGCCTAGAAAATAAGTCAGGAAACAGTTGTGCTGCGTTAAACAAGCTCTGAGAATTTTACCTTGACATCTGCTTTTAATTAGCGAGGAAAATGAAAAACAGCACTCCATCTTCTTTTCCTCTTTTTCCCCATCAGCAGTGGCAAAGTGGCTAAGTCCTCCCGCCATCCCTCCTTCTATAAACACAATAGCAAGTAGATCCTCCTTGATACCTGCCACCCCGCCTCTCCCTTACTGATGACAATGCAGAATCAAACTTTTTATATTTGTAAACTTCAAATTTGGTTGTCTTTCCTCTTTGCAGTATCACCTGTATTCCCATAATACTAAAACAAAAATCACTGTTCTTTTCCACACATTTTACCCAAATTCACCTGATGGGCGCATAGTTTCACTGTGGGTGTGTTTCATTTGGGTCACTTAGTGTGCTCGCTGGGTGGTGCATCAAATCTGTGATGAATAAACGTAAACCTGTGCCATGGAGCAACAACCCTAAATCGAATTGAGTTAAAATTATAACACTTCTAGTACACATATTCGCTTTCTTTCTGAGAGTGAGATGAGAAAATTGGTTAGCTTAGCTTAGCTCAAAGTCTGTGTAAAGGAAATTCAGAGATTTACTTCTAAACACATTATACATGTTAGAAAATAATTGCTGAAAACATGTGAAAAGACTGTGAACTATGTAGTACTGAATTGTGGAGTTGACCGTTAAACTGGTTTTCACCATTTTTGTGTTCAGGATTTTTTGGAGCCATACTAAGCATGACCCCTACCCTAACACTGTATAAAAACTAGAGCTTTGTGCTACTGTGTTAGCTCGCTGAGCGAGAGTCTGTCGCTGAGTAGCGGCTCTCACTCGTTCTTCGCCTCAGTGTGTGCAGTGTGCAAACTATACCATATATACTGTATATGCCTGCCTACCAAAGAGGCAGGTGTAGCATTAGTGTTGGTTGTCGTTAAGCTAAACTAACATTTGCGATAGAAGGTGCCTCTGGCTCTGGTTGCTCTGGTCGTTTGGCTTAGATTTTTTGGTAAATCCAAAATATGCGAGTAACCTTTTTTGACATATCTGAATGCTAACTACAAAACAGAGAAATGAATAATGGTGAGTTGGCAGGAAGACTGAGTGGGACTAGAAAGTTTGTTTTTTCTGATCTTTGAGTATAACGTTTATGATATTGCACTGCCACGCTTCGATGGTGATGGCAAGATGTAGCTGTAACATTTCTGTGGGAAAAACTGATCTTCTTTGATTGTTCCGAAGAGGGTTGTTACAATAGAGCCAGTTATGCCTCTACTGATCTTGTGCTCAGAGCCTGTTCCTGTGTTGCCATGATTAGTGCCTCTGTGCTGTCTTTGAGTCCAGCCTTTTCCAGCCACTGGTAGGATTTGTCGATATCAGCCATTTCTTCTATCTGCCGGTGGTACATACTGTGCAGGGGTTTGTCCTCCCATGATGGTTCCACCTGTTCTTCTTCCTCCTCAGGCTTCTGCTGCCTGAGGTATTCACTAAGCAACTCATCACTTGGGGCCATCTTCCTGATGTACTCATGGATCTTAGTTGTTTCATCCTGGATAGTGACTCTGACGCTCACTAGTCCTCGGCCTCCTTCCTTCTGCTTAGTGTACAGTCTCAGGGTGCTGGACTTGGGGTGAAATCCTCTTTGCATTGTGAGGCGCTTCCTTGTCTTTATATCGGTGGCTTCTATCTCCACTTTTGGCCAGCTTATTATGCCAGCGGGGTATCTGATGACGGGCAGGGCGTAGGTGTTGATAGCTCGGACNCCCGGCCTCTATTGATCTTGTGCTCAGAGCCTGTTCCTGTGCTGCCATGATTAGTGCCTCTGTGCTGTCTTTGAGTCCAGCCTTTTCCAGCCACTGGTAGGATTTGTTGATATCAGCCACTTCTTCTATCTGCCGGTGGTACATACCGTGCAGGGGTTTGTCCTCCCATGATGGTTCCACCTGTTCTTCTTCCTCCTCAGGCTTCTGCTGCCTGAGGTATTCACTAAGCAACTCATCACTTGGGGCCATCTTCCTGATGTACTCATGGATCTTAGTTGTTTCATCCTGGATAGTGACTCTGACGCTCACTAGTCCTCGGCCTCCTTCCTTCTGCTTAGTGTACAGTCTCAGGGTGCTGGACTTGGGGTGAAATCCTCCATGCATTGTGAGGAGCTTCCTTGTGTTTATCCTCTGATCTTGTCCATGAATGTCTTGTTCTTGTTCCAGTAGCCCACTTCTCATCAGGTTATATATATATATACATACACACACACACACAAAATACACATAGGTCCCCCTTTTGCCGCCAAAACAGCCCTGACCCGTCGAGGCATGGATTCCACTAGACCTCTGAAGGTGTGCTGTGGTATCTGGCACAAAGATGTTAGCAGCAGATCCTTTAAGTCCTGTAAGTTGCGAGGTGGGGCCTCCATGGATCTGACTTGTTTGCCCAGCACATCCCACAGATGCTCGATTGGATTGAGATCTGGGGAATTTGGAGGCCACATCAACACCTTGAATTTGTTGTCGTGTTCCTCAAACCATTCCTGAACTATTTTTGCA